>APFE030845005.1:119534-131244 GCA_000404065.3 Pinus taeda
CAGCTAATTCGAGGTCTTAACATAGCTTGTTATTAACTTGATTGTTTATTTAGGGTCTGATCTTGTTATTACAGTTAGCGAATTAAGGTATAACACACGTTAATACATCTTCACAAAATGATAGTAACAGATAAGACCACAACTTAGCCATTTCATGTAAATTCTTCTTTCCATCTACAAACTCCTGAGCTTGTTATAGTTCTGGTTATAGAGTAACCTTTCAATCTAGCTATTGAATCCTTATGATAAGACTTTCTATAAACAATAATACAGCCATCACATTTACTCATGGGTTATAAACTCTATTTCCTAATCAAGCAAGTAAATATGTGGGGCATCAATAAATGGGCTACTAGGGATGGGTGGATTGGTATGTGTGATTCTTTCACAATATTCACATATCTTTGGCCTTCTATTCATATGATATGCAAGTTAGTTAGGTTTGAGACCGACTTCTGTTATTTTTGAAAGTACTGCTTTCAATCTCTATAGAAAGTGGTCTACTTTTATGGGAAAAATGGCACTCAAGAGGCAAACCATTGAACATAGGCACTTTTGTCTAGCTAGGCTTCCTTGATAGGGAGTACCCTTCCATCAAAGTCATCTAGGATTTAACGTGGCCCCTATTTCTTTTTCATGTCTCTTGTGGAAATGAACCTTCATGGGTGACTCAACCTGCCTCCATCTTCACTATTGAATCAGGACCCCATTGCAAGTGGAGACTAGTTTTTGGAGTTACCTACTATGAGCAAATGTCGAATGGAGTAAGCTAATCATGTAGCAAATGGACATGATCAGAGTTCTGCTATGATCCATGGGCATGCATGGTGGTACGTGGCCCTTAGATGTTTTCCCCAATTGTGACAGAGTTTTGCTATGATCCATGGGCATGCATGGTGGTACATGGCCCTTAGAGGTTTTCCCCAATTTTGTTCCTTATTCCTTTCCATACAAATTTTGAAACTGTATTCACTTATAAAGCATGTATGGATACTCTTACTTTCCTTTTATAACTTAGAGTCATATTTTTTATTACGACAGACATGAGAGCCACCTTTTATTGGAATTTGGCACTACTCAGAACTGTTATCGAATTTCCTTAGCCTATGTTTCATATGTGTGTACTCCATTGTGTTTTGGGTTCTATAGAACTCTTCTCTTTACAAGCTTATGTTGTAGAAATAAATTTCCCGTTTTGTTTTAGTGCTTCCTTAATCTCCAACTTCAGTTTGGTTATCTTGGATAGCTAATTCGAGGTCTTAACATAGCTTGTTATTAACTTGATTGTTTATTTAGGGTATGATATTGTTATTACAGTTAGCGAATTAAGGTATAACAAACGTTAATACATCTTCACAAAATGATAGTAACAGATAAGACCACAGCTTAGCCATTTCATGTAAATTATGCTTTCCATCTACAGACTCTTGAGCTTGTTATAGTTCTAGTCACAGAGTAATCTTTCAATATAGCTATTGCATCCTTACGATAAGACTTTCTATAAACAATAATAAAACCATCGCATTTATTCATGGGTTATAAAATCTATTTCCTAATCAAGCAAGTAAATATGTGGGGCATCAAAAAATGGGCTACTAGTGATGGGTAGATTGGTATGTGTAATTATTTCACAATATTCACCTATCTCTGGTCTTCCATTCATATTATATGCAAGTTGGTTAGGTTTGATACCAACTTCTGTTATTTTTGAAAGTATTTCTTTCAATCTCTATAGAAAATGATCTAGTTTTATGGGCAAAATGGCACTCAAGAGGCAAACCATTGAACATAGGAACTTTTGTCCAGCTAGGCTACCCTGATAGGGAGTACCCTTCCATCAAAGTCAACCGGGATTTAACATGGCCCCTATTTCTTTTTCATGTCTCTCGCAGAAATGAACCTTAATGGGTGACTCAACCTGCCTCCATCTTCACTGCTGAATCAGGACCCCATTGCAAGTGGGGATCAAATTTTGGAATTACCTACTATGAGGAAATGCCAAATGGAGTAAGCTAATCATATAGAAAATGGACTTTCTTTCTGGTCGCAAATCTGATAAGAATATGACAGATATTTTAGGCATGAGTAGAGTTCTGCTATGATCCATGGGCATGCATGGTGGTATGTGGCCCTTAGAGGTTTTGCCCAATTCTGAATAGGCCCAGATGCTCAAAAATTTGATCAGAGTTCCAGATCCATGGGAACTATAACTTTTTGTATAAGGAATTATTTGATTTCATCTGTAAAATCTTGTTGATGAAACTCTATTTTGCTTATATTCTCTTCATACACATCACTCTCATTATGAAATTGTTCTTGATTTAAAATTTTGTTCCTTATTCCTTTCCATACTAATATTTAAAACTGTATTCACTTACAGAGCATGTATGGTTACTGTTACTTTCCTTTTATAACTTAGAGTCATAATTTTTATTACGACAAAGATGAGAGCCACCTTACCATATTCGATGAATTTGTCCAGTCATTTTTATGATCTAATCCTATTTCTAGCTATAATCATTTCATCCTCAGTTGCCACTGCTATATACTAGGCAACTAGTGATGGGTGGATCGGTTATCTAATATCAGTGCTTGCGTTGTTTCTAGGTACATTAGCATTCAGGTTGTATGAATCAGCACCCCATATGAGATTCAGTCCGCAACAATAACATAGTGTCAGTGAGCTACTTTGTGTAGTGTGTGCTTCGACCATCTATGCAGCACAAACAAAATGCAATCAGTGCATCCTATATATAGAAAACCGAAGGAAGGCCCATGAGATATCTATTCATTTCTTTATTCATGGGTGGCTGACCTAGCCCCGTAAGGGAGACCCGCAGCTATAGATCACTCCAATCCCGCAAGTGTCTGTAGTGGAAGGAGCAAATGGAGTTCCGCATAATAGGCCCCAAGATATCCTCCACATAGATGGCTTCCAGTTTTCTGTTATTATTAGAAATTTATGAAAGTTTTAAATTGTATATGATTAACTCAAAGTTTACATGTAATAACGTCGTGGGGAAAATGCATGAAGATGCAACTTCCATAATGATCATTACCACATCAGTTATAGCATTTTTCACAAGCCTAGATGTCCTCGCCAACCTGCTATCCATCAACAAAGGACTCAGTTGCAACTTTTCCATCCCAGTCATTTTCATTATGCCCTTCCACTGCTTCCTTTATCAAGTTATATTTCTTTCCAAAGTGATTTTTTCATTTCCAATTCCTTTGTCATTTCTAAATATGACTTGTTGCTGGAAATTTGATATTTGTTTGGCAACATAATGCAAGAGCCTATTGTTTTAATATATCTATTTTGTTGGAAACAATCATCTTCAGTTTTTGCTGATCTGCTCAATATTTTTTGCAAATCTGTAGATAACAACAATAGTAAAAATTGCTAAAGTAATTGAGTTTCTACGAAGACAATTGCACAAGGCAACTCTAGTAAGCAATTGGAAATGAAGGAAGAAATAATAGATGTTGACATTTACAAATTCATATTACAATCCATTATGCCTAACAACATTGATTGTGTATTAAAAAGAAATGGTCTCTTTAGACTAGATGCATTTTCATATATTGCAGGAGATTGTCTATTTGACTCATTTGAAATGCTTCTACATTTTCGTTATACTTCAAATCAACTATGAAATGGGTTAATAGAACATTTTCTTTTTTTCTTAAACAATAATGATGTTGAAGTAATAGAGTCATATGAATATGAACTAGCATCTGACTTCCTATACGAGTTACATGGAATTAATGATATTAGTACATATCTTCATAAATGCGTTGTTCTGCATCTACAAATATCAAGGAGTCTGAACGAGGGCTATGGGGGGATACCTTTTGAATATGTTGGTTAGCTAAATGGCTAGATATATCAATTGGAGTTTGGTCATTGACAAGGCAAACAAGATATTTGCTTTTTAATCAACATGAAAATACAATTCCATATCGCATTCTCTTCCATGATGCAAATCCTATTAGTGGTCATTATGAACCATTGCTTTACCAAAAGTTTCCAATATGCATTTCTAAACAATATAATATCTACCTATCATATATTTGCAAAGATATTGAAATCCATTGGATGCATATTGCACATGATATTCTTTTAAATGAATTAATGATTGCAAAACAAATGACATATAATTGCGTTGTCAGTCTCTTTAATGCAATTTTCTATTTAGTAGCAACAAAATTCGATGCACAGTGTTTGCAACTTTACATTGTCCAATCTTTTTGCAATGCACTTATGCACAAGAATCAAGATTCACTGCATTGTTTAGAATAATACCTAATAGTTGATGTGATACACTATGCAATGAATAACAACTAGCAACAATATCTCATAAATATGGCAATGCCATATGAGAAAGGGTAGGTAGAGGGTGGACCATTCTGTTTGCAATGGATATCTGTCATATTCAAAATCAATATCCAAGTATGGTCCTTTGTTGCTAATAACTTTGTTAGTTACAGTTCTGCTCATTCGAGATGCAATCGTGTTGTCAACATCATGTCATTCAAAACAAATTCATTACATATTCATTACCACACAATGATACAAAAATATGATTGCAATTCTCAACAAGTGTACATGGAAGCAAAAGAGGATTGTAATCAATTTCATCATAAGAATATACTAGAGAAACAACAATATATATCTCAAGTACATTTTAACAATAATATTCGATTTGAGATAGCATCTCATTTAGAACAAATGTGACCAACTAAGTGCCATAGGCTCAATTATCACAAAATGAAGCAATTCATACATACAAAAAGAAAATGCAGTGATGTACATAACAATGATAACATCTTTTGTCATAAGCATGTACTAGAAAATCAACAATCTAGTTCTCACATACATCTCAATAACAACATTGAATTTGAAATAGCATCTTGCTTACAAAAATTGGCCAACTATCATAAGCTTACTTATCACCAAATGAAGCAATTCATACATACAAGAAGCAAATGCAATGACACATGCCAAAAAGCATCTTCTAATAAGAAGACAAAAATGACATTTCTTGGATTAAAACAAATATTGCGCAACATCCGAAACAATAAGAAAAATACAATAAGAAAACAAATCCATCCAAGCCAGAAAGATGAAAAATAAATTTATATGAAACAGGTCGAAGACATGCCTAGGAATACATGTGCAGTTTGTACTAGATTGCATTTTGCAAAAAATATCAGATGCTTCACTACATAATTGCAAGAAAAGCAAATGAATTTGACATTGAACAATAGGACCTTCAGTAATTAAAACAAATGTGTTGCTTGCAAAAAAACACTTCAAAATGGAAATCTTCCACAATTTGCAACACCTGAACAAATAAGATGTAACATTCCATTACCAACTGTAAAGACACTTTCAGATCTAGAAGAAAGACTTGTGTCACTGAGAATTTCATTTGCACAAATCAGACAATGGGGATTTAAGCGATCATAGATTGGCCTAACAGGATCAATTATCAATGTACCAGTTCATATGGACGTTGTGCAAAAAGCATTGTGGCAATATCTAAGTGATACAATGACAATTGCAGTTGCATTGACAATACGATTGCAATACAAAAATGCATACCAAACAGGTAAAGTACGTCCAATTATTGTCATGAAAGCATTGAATCAACTATGTTCTAGAAGTCTTTATAAAGATGAGAACATTTGTATAAATGAGAATTGGACCCATGTTTTACAAGAGAATAATGAATACATCATACAAAATGAAAATAGTGACAATGAAAGTGATGCAAATAATGAAGCACCTACTGAAACATTGGTGCATGGATTAATAGAGTCACAACACATCTACGATTTGCAAGACAAGATTATTGAACTGGCACCGATTGAAAGACAACGACCATTAGGGATTTTCAAGGACAAATATGAAGAAGAAATGAACTTTCCAACATTATTCTACGGTGATGCGATTGATGATGACATCACAAATAGGTTTAGCTACCAAAAAAATGTACAATGGGAATTGTTGCAAGCAAGTGGTGACTTCTCATATCACACAACAAATTTTTTTTTCAAGACAATGTGAATAATTATTGATAAAGTGCTTTCTTGCATATGGGTATGAATAAGAAAAGGCAACAAAGAGGGAGAAAAATATTAGCAAGAGATGTCAAGTATTGAGAAAATTTGGAAAAGTTATTGAAATCTGATATTGGATACATAGATTTCATAAACATCCGCATATCTCTTCATCATTTAGAACAAATTAAGAAAAACATATTTGCAATGATACAACAATTGGGACCTCCAACTTTCTTTGTGACATTTACAAGTGGAAACCATTAGTAGATACATTGGTCACATTGTTTAGAAATAAAGCAAGTAAAAATGATACTGATACATTAGAAGATGATGACATTGACTACCTTATAAGAAAATATCTAGTCACATGTAGCCAGTACTATAGACATAGAATTAATGGTGTAAAGCAAATGATATGTTAGGATACTACATTCTTTGGAAAAATATTTGATTACTATTTCATAGTATAATTTCAAAATAGAGGAACTGAACATGACATGGACTATTATGGATAGAAAATGCTCCAATATATGGAAAACAAAGCAATTCAGAGATTGAGAAGTTTCTTGACAATTACATAACTTTTGATACAGATCATTTGGATCCAAATGTTGCTAAATTGCATAAACATCACCATACAAGAAGTTGTAAGAAGCAAAAAAGATCAAACTGTAGATACAATTTCCCCATGCCACCAATGAAATCAACAATGATCATTGAGCCAACCAGTGTACATAATTAAAAACTCGCAAAGAAATCAATATCACTTTTTGCATTTTTGGAGAAAACAAACTACAATGATTCAATAACCCATGACAATTTCCTAGCAAAAATAGGACTAATAGAAAGTGAGTACATACAACTATTACAATGTACAATAAAGCAACCAACAATTTTCCTGAAACGAAAACCTTCTCACATTTGGAATAATAGTTTTACAAATACTATGCCTACTCTATGGAATGCAAATACAGATGCACAATTTGTGCTAAATGCATATGTCGCAGCATCATATTGTAGTTCATATATGACCAAAATTGGCAAGTCTATGACAAATCCATTTAGAAGAATATGCAAAGAGTATGAGAAAAATGAAATTGATGCAATGCAAATGACTTGTAAACTTTGAAATATATTACTCAATCTCCAACAAATGTTAGCTCTACAAGCAGTGCATATAGCACTTTCATTTCCATTGAGTTGTAGTTCAAGAGAATGTATATTCATAAACACATTTCCAGCTGATGAACGCACATTATGCTTAAATCGCCTATTATCTTGAAACAAGAACCTGATGATTCAGAGGATGTGATGTGCCATTCGATTATTGACTACTATAGCGGACGCCCAAGTTCCATTAGAAAAATTTGCCTTGTAGAATTTGTACCAAATTACAAGAAAGATGGCACACACATATCAAAAAAGAAAAATCAAAATGTTATACGATTTGTAAAATATAACAAATACAATGATATTGAAAAATTTTGTACAGAGAAATTATTATTATATATTCCATTTGAAAATTATGAAAATGCATTAAAACAAGAGTTGCCTACATGGCTATCTGCATATACATTACATGAAAAAACATTCAGACCAATGAAGTTAAATTTACATATAACATCAATCCAACATGGGGTGATTTAGAGACTACAACAAATGAACAAATTAGTTCTTTGAATACTAACCAAATAAATATGCGAAACCAAGAGAACAATTCCCATTATGAGGAATATGATTTGCAACCAGACTTACAATTTCCAAAACAGTTTGAGATGAAGAAAAAAATCAATCTTGGATCTCAAATAACTGCTCATCAATTTTTAATGGAGAACAATGAGTATTACAAACTCAGAAGAATGTTGAACAAAGAGCAACAAGCAATTGTAAAAGATGTTGGAATTATATAAAAAAAAAAAAAACAAAACCTCAAGGAAGCAATTTACCTATTTATTACAGGTGGAGTAGGGGTAGGCAAAACACTCACAACAAAAGCAATTTTCCAAATGCTTATACGAATTTATGATTCACAGAACACAATTGATCCTGTGAAACCAAAGGGTCTAATATTAGCATATACAGGAAACGCTGCATATAATGCAGGTGGAACAACAATCCATTTTGCATTGCTAATGCCTTTTAACAAGTCTCAATTGTTGCCACTTAGCAAAGAAGTATTAGACAACTTATCAAAGCTATATCAAGAATTGCAGCTAGATTTCATAGATGAGGCCTCTATGATTGGTAGTCAATTCTTATATTATATTGACAATATATTCAGAAACATAAAACATGTCAAAACCAAATACTTTGGAAACATTCACATCATATTTTGTGGTGATTTCTATCAAGCACAACCTATTCAAGACTCTCTTATTTTTGAACAACCAAGAATCAACAATCAAACAATAACACATGATTTCTGGAAGGATAATGTCAAGTGCTTCCAATTGCATATGACTATGCAACAAACAAATGAGATATTCATATCAGTTTTAAATAGAATGTGAACAAATTGTCAAACATCTGATGATATAACATATATTACTACAAGTTGCATGCGCCCTGTACCAAATGTTCGAACATTTCCCTATTTATTTTACAAAAACAAAGATGTTGCAATGCATAAAAAGAAAATGTTAATGCTCATGCCTGGCAATGAAATTTTAATTAATGCAATTGATGAAAATGAGGAGAATAACGACAATTTTCCAACACATCAACATACAACTATTTTTCCTTCACAACTTGTGATAAAGTTGAGCATGTTAATTGAAATGTATGCTTGCAATTATGATGCACCATATGGGCTAGTAAATGGTGCATATGGAATAGTTAAATCATATACCCATATAGATAAGGTCATTGTTCTATGGATTAAGTTCCATGACCCTAATATTGGTCATCGATAATCTAAAAAAATGGCTCATTTGTATACTTCAGACATAGCACATAATGGACACCAATATTGTGAATATCAAAAACAATGCCTATCACACCAAAGATCGCTCATTTGAAAATATGGAAACAATTTCCAATTCAACTTGCATGTGCACGCACAATACATAGATCACAAGGCTTAACCTTGGATAGGCTTGCATTCGACCCTACTAGAGTAAAAGTGCATGGCCTAGTATACACAACGGTATCACATGTCAGAAACATAGAATCTTGTATTTGCTTAATGCTCTTAAAGGCAATAATTTTAAGGTTAAGCAAAAAGTAAATTGTGAAATGCAGCGTTTGCAAACCACTGCAAAATGGAAATTAGAATATGACTATTCATCAATACAATCATTGTGATCCATTTTTATTCTTTCATTGAACACTCGTAATCTTCATGCACATCTTAATGACATATGCAATGATTATGACACAATGCAATCTAATATCTTATGCTTACAAGAAACATATTTGTCATTGTGTATGCAAAATGAGTGCTTCAAAAATTTCAATTGCATCTCAAGTTGCATTAAGCATGGACTAATAATACTGATAAAAAAAAATATCATTATCCTTGAACATATCCATTTTGAAGAGCAACTTGTAGAAGCATTACTCGCAAAAATAAAAGTTCACGGATTACAAATTGCAGTATTCAATATATATGCATCACCACATGCAAATGTGAACAATATTTTGAATGTCATTGCAAAAGCTGTATGCCACTTAGATCTAACCAATATCATAATTATATTGGGGGACTTCAATATTGATATGGTGCATTGCAATCAAAAAGCAAAGCAGCTAGAAAGCTACATGGATAACTACAATCTTCATTTCCTTATTGAGAAAACTAATAACATGCATAAATCATTCATTGACCATTTTTGGGAAAATATAGCTAATATAAAATATAGAATTTTCATATTAGATACATATTGGTCTGATCATGATACAATATCTCTTGTCCTTCAGCTATGATATACACATGATACCCTTTACAAAATTGCAAATTTTGATACTTTTGCAATATGTCATTGTTTTTACCATTTCCATTTTACTAAAGCATATTAGCATATTCTCTAGAATAAACCAAATAATAACACCATATACATTATGCATTCTATTGTACATTTACATATATGACCTCATATATTCGTCAATGCAAATTGTGCCAATGAAACCCTTTTCAATTAAGAAAAACAAGCATCCTATTGTAAATTTACACATATGACCTCATATATTTTTGAATGCAGATTATACCAGTAAAACCCTTTTCAATTAAACAAAATGAACGAGAAAAAAGAAAAACAACATGGAACATGAACGAAGAGAGTATATTCTTCTTGCTTTTCTTTTTCTATGGTTTTTATGTTCTTGTTCACTTTTTACTTTTATATGCTCTTTTAAATTGAACTAAATATATGCTACTATTCTATAACATAGCATAAATCTTGAAAAAGGAAAAGAGAAAACATGTCAACAAGAACAAAAATTGTTTACCAACACCAAAGAATAGGTTGAGAAAGAACCTACCAAAGAGTATGCCCATAACTATCTCCATCATTTCTTTTATTTCAATTCTAGTTGTCACAAATTACTTACATTGATGCAATTAAAATATTTTGTATAACTAATTAGATACAAATATTTTTTAAACATGACATATGTTTTTGTATTTGGGAAATCAAACTTAAAATATGTTTTTGTTCTGTAATTGCAACAAAATAGAAAAAATTGAAGAGATAGAGGGCATAAGCCAAATAGAAAACGCAAGCCAACCACTTGTTTTAAAAAGGTATGTCTATGAGAACTATACAAATATGCTAATTTGTATTTAGAACATTAATGTCTACTATATATGCATTCTGTTTTTACATATGTATAATTAAATGTAAATAAATTAGAAAATGTTGGACAAGTGGAGAAAGCACTAGTAGTAAGTCCCCCCACACAATGCAACAACAATACATGTACAAGTTAGATATCATAAACTTTTTATTGATTGCTTATGCAAAATACATGTGATAATATCCACATCATATTGAAATATGCAATTACTTTTTTTAGTCCAAGTGAAACAAACACAACAGAAATTGATTCAACAAATCTACGAAATGATACATCAAAAAGGTATGCAAATGAAATACAACATTGTAATCTATTTATACTTCTACAATTTATAGAAAAAACATAGCATTGTAGAGATGTTTATAGCAGTATCTAACTAAGCAATTTTTATAGACAAAAATAGATACTCCCAATTAAAGTATCAATTGAAGATCTGAATAGTCATGGAATTGGACAACTATTTGTTGGAGACATAATGGTTGTGTATAGCACATTTCTTGATAAAGCAAACAAATCATGTCAAATATTATGGGCCGATTTGACAGATGCTAAAGGAATGATGAATATAACATTAACTATACCGGCAGATTTAGTTGAGTGACATGAAAAAAAAATTTCGCAAGGCGACAACATATTAATTACAAATTTCAAGATATTGCCTAAAATTGTTTATGATCGCGGTGTCTGTGTAGGTTTTAACCCCGTACAGAAATTACCTGCATACGAATTCTAAATCACAGGAAAAATAAAAATGCGAGAGCATAACACATAAAAACACATATACACAGAGATTTCCCACTGGATCCCAAAACCGGGACTACTAGCTTGATTTTTCATTATGTTCCTT
>APFE030845006.1:0-11103 GCA_000404065.3 Pinus taeda
GAGCTCAACAGATTTTGTCAATGCATCTGCATTAATTCTTCAGAGTGCCACCTTTACCAGCAACACCTTTTTGTCTTCTATCATATCCCTCACAAAGTGATACTGAACATCAATGTGCTTTGTCTTTGAATGATATGTGGGGTTCTTTGCCAAGAAAATTGCACTTTGGCTGCCACAATCTATCCTTGTAGCTTCCTGTACTAACCGCATACTTGAACACAATCTCTGCAACCAAACTGCTTCCTTGCTTCCATGAGTGGCTGCCATGTATTCTACCTCTGTAGTTGACAGTGCCACTACAGATTGTTTCTTACTCATCCAACTGACTGCACCTCCAAATAGGCTAAACACATACCCACTTGTAGTTCTTCTCTTATCCAGATCTCCAGCGTAGTCTACATCAACAAAGCCATGAATATCCAACACTCTGTCCAATCCTGGTCTTCCTTGGTAGCACAAACCATAATCACTAGTGCCACACAAATACTTGAAAACCTGCTTCACTACTGTCTAGTGCTCCTTCCCTAGTTTTGACATAAACCTGCTCAACACTCCCATTGCATGTGCAATGTCTGGTCTAGTATAGATCATTGCATACATCAGGCTACTGACTGCACTTGCATATGGAACACGGGACATGTCCTCTTCCTCTTCTTGTGTCTTGGGACACTATTCAATAGATAACCTCACACCTATAGGAATAGGAACCTTCATCAGTTTACTATCCTGTATATTAAACCTCTTCAATATTGTCTCAACATACTTCCTCTGGTTTAACCAGAGCTTCCTCTTTTCCCAATCTCTTTTAATTTCCATGCCCAAAATATAGTTTGCAGCACCAAGATCTTTCATGTCGAATTTGGAGGAAAATTGGGTCTTCAAATCCTGGATAACTTCTTTGTCATTTCCAACCAACAACATATCATCCACATACAAGGCTAGATAAATAACATGGTCACCAATTAATCTAAAATACACATAGTGATCTACTTTGCTTCTGGTGAAGCCAAGTCCCCATATAAATGTATCAAATATCTAATACCACATCCTTGGTGACTGTTTTAACCCATATAGAGACTTCTTTAACTTACACACTAGTTCTTTCTTACCCTTCACCATAAAGCCTTCAGGTTGCTTCATGTAGATCTCCTCTTCCAGATCCCTGTGAAGAAATGTTGTCTTCACATCCATCTGTTCTACCTCAACATCAAAAGCAGAAGAAACAGATAAAAATAATCTAATAGAAGTTACCTTGGAAATAGGAGAAAAGATATCACCAAAATCAATTCCCGGCACCTGGGAATAACCTTTTGCTACCAACCGAGCTTTGTATTTCTCCCCTTTTCCTTATGCATTTGTCTTCTTTTTGAACACCCATTTGCTGCCAATGGGTTTCCTTCCAGTCAGCAAGTCCACCAGATCCCAAGCCTCATTTTTGTGCAAATATTCCATCTCATCAACCATGGCCTCTTTCTAGAATTTTCCATCCTCTGAATCCACTGCTTCCTTCACAATTCTGGGATCATCATCAGTAACAGGCAAAGAAAAATTTGAACAGAAAGCAGATGGACTATAAATTTATGGCTGCCTTCTTTCTCGAACTGATCTTCTCACCCCCAGAGTTTGTGGCTCTTCATATTTTGCTTCCTCCTCTGCTGTAGAGTATGATTCTTCCTCCTTAAGCTCAAACTCTATCTTCTCAGGTCCCTTTGGTTGGACTTCATGTTTAATAACATCTTTTACCTCTCTGAACACCACATCTCGGCTGTACATAACCTTCCATGTGACTGGGTTCCAAAGCTTATAACCCTTTAAACCATCCTTATACCTAATAAAGATGTACCTTTTCAGATTTACTATCCAACATGTTTCTTTTCTCCTTTGAAACATGTACATATGCATAACATCTAAATACCTTCAGTTGTGAAAGAGAGGGTTTCTTACCAGTCCATACCTCTTGTGGAGTCTTATCCTCTAATGCTGATGAAGATGACCTGTTGACTAGGTAACATGCGGTATCCACCGCCTCTGCCCAGAATTCCTGTCCAAACCTGGCACCACTGAGCATGCTTCTTGCCCTTTCCATCAACGTCTTGTTCATTCTTTCTGCAACTTCATTTTGTTGAGGTGTATATGGATTATCTTTTGCCATTCTATACCACACTTCTTACAGAATTCTTCAAATTACTTACTGCAAAACTCTCCACCATTATCTGTCCTCAACACCTTTATCTTCTTCTCTGTCTAGTTTTCCACTAAAGCCTTAAATTCTTTTAACCTTTCAAAGACTTTAGATTTCTTCTTAAGGAAATATATCCATGTGTTCCTTGAGAAGTCATCTATAAATGATACATAGTACACAGACTTACCCAGTGACGGAACCTTCACAGGGCCAAACACATCACTATGCACAAGCTCTAATATATGTTTTTCCCTCTTACCACCAGAGGGGAAACTCACTCGATTCTACTTCTTGTATACACAATTTTCATAGAAATCAAAATCCAGAGAACTATTACTCATACCTTCTACCATACCTTTACCATGAAGTGTTCGAAGGCCCTTCTCTCCAATATGTCCAAGCCTTTGATGCCACAGCATGGTCTTTTCTCCAGAGACTACTAGATTTTCTGCTCCACTTTCAGGAATCACATAACTATTGCACCCATCAACAACAATGCTACCTTGCAGCTTGTACAGAGTTCCAATCCGAACTCCCTGCATCAATACCAGTGCTCTCGAACCATCTTATAGGTATCCTTCTCAAACACTGCTTTTACACCTGCATCATCCAACTTACTAACATAAATCATATTTTTTGGCTAATTCAGGAATATGCAAAACACCCAGAAGTGTTCTAACCGTTCCAGCTTACAGCTTCAAATTTACTTTTCCACGACCAATGATTTTAGCCTTCCTATCATCCTCCAAGAAGACATCACCACCATCATATTTCTCATACTCACAGAACCACTCTCTATGGGGAGTGAAGTGAAATGTTGCACTTGAGTCAATCAACCATGCATCATGATCTACATGTGTACTTGAAGAAGCCAAGTACACATCCCCACCTTCATCTGAGGTGGTTTTCACATCTGCAGAAGGAGCCTCATCGGATCCCTTTCCTTTGTTAGGAGCTTTAGATTTACAGTTCCTTTTGAAGTGGCTTTCCTTTCCACATTTCCAGCACACCACCTTTACAGGTTTTCCTGGAGATTTAGATCTCCCTCTACATTTAAATCTCCCACTCAATGACTTATTTTTGTTTCTATTCCAGGACCGTCCTTGTACAGATAAGGCATCACCATTTTGGCTCTCCATATTTTTCTGTCTCATCTCCTTCGTCAGCAAAGCTAAGACTATTTCGTCAAACTGCAAGGCAGTTGCATTGCTACCTATTACAATAACTAGACTATCCCACGAATCTGGTAGAGAACACAACAAACTAATGCACTTATCTTCATTTGAAATTTTAATATCAACAGATGCTAATTGACTTACCACAGTATTAAATGCATTCAAATGCTCTGTCACCGAGTCTCCATCTTTCATCCTCAGGCTATACCACTTTTTCTATAGGAATAGTTTATTCACCAGACACTTAGATTGGTACAAATTCTGTAACTTCTCCCACAAAGCTTTTGTTGTAGCTTCCCTTGATACATTCAACAATACTGAATCTAAGACACAAAATCGTATTGTGCTCTTTTCCTTTCGATCCAACTTCTTCCATTCTTCATTGGCTACTCCTGTTGGTTTAGTACTTGAATCTACTATGATCCACTGATCTTTATCCACCAACTAATCCTCCATCTTGAGTTTCCACAACTCAAAACTCTAACCATTAAATTTCTCGATCTTTATCTTTCCACTGCTCACCATCTTCTTTCACCAGCAGAATCGATCTCGCAGATCTCGCACTGAACAGGGTCTACCATTAGCTCGAGAAAAACCCTTAAGCAACAAAGGCGTCCCCTTGAAGCCAAATCTGCTCTGATACCAAATGTAAGTTTTAAGCCTGTACAAAAATTACTTGCATACGAATTCTAAAACATAGAAAATAAACAATGCGAGAGCATAACACATTAACACATATACTCAGAGATTTCTCGTGGATCCCAAAAATGGGACTACCAGCTTGATTTTTCATTATGTTCATTTCAATGTTATAACACATATTTATACATGTCGAAGCATCCAATACCATGGACCGAAAACCATCGCGTCCAATACCATGGACCAAAAACCATCGCGTCCAAAAAAACATGTACGAAAATCATGCACAAAACCATAGGTCAGTCCACACAACCTAACATAGGGTCCAAAACCAAAATTTTCTGGGGCGTTGCCACGGACCCCATAAAGTGGGGTTATAGGTACACCTCAAACCCCTTATGACCCCTCCCGCTACACAATTGGTGCAACGAAGGGGTGCTCCGCCCCCCCTCTAACCCCCCGGTTAACTACGTGGGCTAGTTGTGGAAAGAATATAACACAACCCAACAGCCAAGTACAAGTGGAGGAGAGACATGCATGTGAAACATCAAGTGAACACCAAGACCATCGAAGACTCCACACACCTTGCCATGCAGAGGTGAAACTATGATACACCAAGAGTACATTCATCACTCAGTAGCATTGCATCTCAACATGGACACCACCAGCATCATGAACATACTAGCACTGTCTTGTCGAGTCATGTCATGAGTCATCTCAGCCACATCACTACTATGGGCCATACTGTTGTAATCAATGTAATGTAATGTGGAAGTCCAAGAGACTTGCACGTAAAGTTGAAGAGTCATGTAAGTCAAACAATCATGAGGGAAGTTGAACAATCACAAGGGTCATTTTCACCCTTAGCTATATATACCCCTCATTTGTACATGCAAAAGACTTTTTACCTTCGCTCCTCCCACATAGCCTTGAGAGTCTGTAGTATTTTATTTGAGGAGTGAGCAGTGGCTCCAATGCCCCGCTATCGGGGTTAGTGATGCAATGGTGTACTGATGTGTCTTGGAATTTTTACTTAATTTAGAACCCTGATAACAGGCCAACACATTTTCACACATGTACTGTATTTGTTTGAAAGAATATTCTTTAGATGCTTGTAATGCATGTTGCTTTAACTTGTATTATGATAGTTGAACTATTCTGGTTGTTCTAATATTTATGCTTTTTAAAATTTGTTGTATAAGTTGTTAATGTTGTCTCGTTCGTGTGGACAATTCTACTGGGCACTCGACAAAACTATTCTCATAAACTTGTTATAATGATTGTCTCACTCATATGGACTATTCCACTGGGTGTTGTATGTGCTATTCATTCACTATGTGTTTGTAATTACCACATCTGTGTGGACTACTCTATCGGAAGTTGTGCATGTCCTAGTATGTTGTGTCTCTAATAGATTTGGGACTATTCCCTTTCAAATAGAGGCTCACCTCCACCCTCTCCCTCTGCGGTGAAAGAACCTTCACACAAGTAACACTAAGCACTCAGTAGGCACACAAACCTCACTATTCAAAGACAAAGAAAACCACTCTCATGTGATGAGAAGAAAGAACTAAGGCTAACCTTTAAGACAATGACAACCAAACAATCATGTCGGATGGGACTCCTACACCAAATAGTGTGAGATCTAGTTAGGACTTCATACCTGTGAAATCCCTTGAATGTTGGCAGGTCCAACACCATCAACACTTATGGTGCTAGAAGGAGGGCTGCCAGTTGTTTATGGCTGAATGTCCTCTCACCCCCACTCATCAATCATCTTGTCAAGGCAGTAAGTCACACTCCCTCTCACCTACACACAACTCTAAAGTTGGTTACTCCTCACCTCCCAAACATGAACACAGAATTTTGTATTAGCACCTCCGCTCTGTCTGTCCCATCACCTGTCAGTTTTTCAAGGCAGTCAAACTGATCCCAGGAATACAATTTCTTCCATATGCATCAAGGAAGCCAAATACCACTCTTATAGGAGTTGTTGTATTATTGGTGGAAGAAGCAACTCTTTCCACACTCAAAGGTCTGGCAAAATTTGTTAAGAACGGAGAGGAACCTCTAGCCTTCTAACAGGGAGAATGCGACACCCTCATGATCTTGGGCTTAAACTCTAGTACAAGAGGTAGAGGGCAAGGCAGCGGAGGAGGCAGAGGTGGAGAT
The DNA here is from genome assembly GCA_000404065.3 of Pinus taeda. Lineage (NCBI taxonomy): Eukaryota > Viridiplantae > Streptophyta > Pinopsida > Pinales > Pinaceae > Pinus > Pinus taeda. Next base: position 6,169 of record APFE030845006.1, read on the forward strand.
GAACCAACAGACTCCAATCCGAAACAGTCAAATTCTGAAGAAGAGGAGGAGGACAAAGAAGAGGAAGACATGGCTGACCAAAAATTGGAATGGATGACTCAAGGACCATTGGCTCTCCCACGCGATTTGTATAGGATGCCAAAGCATTTGGAGAGAATCCTCACAAAGTATGACCCTAATAGCACAGTGAAGGCATAAGACCACTTGGACAACTTCTACCTACAACTGCATACACTTGAGGTACGGTACAATGACTTTGCGTGAAAATTGTTTCCGTGTACCTTGGATGGCCATGCAACAGTATGGTATCATAGCCTTCCTATCAACTCCATTCATAACTGGGGTATGTTCAAACGAATGCTTTTGGAAAACGTTGCTGATGACAAGACCCCGATCATGTTGCTCAAAGAGTTGGGCAGTATGAAGATGGAGTCAGAAAAAAAGGTAAAATATTTAAATTAGAGGTTTTTATGCATATTGAACAAGTTTGTAGCAGACACGAAGCCTCATGACTCCATCACTATCGACTACTATAGGTTTGCACTACCAACTATTATTACGCAGTTCGTCAAGCGAGTTGTGAAACCAATGTTATTAGAAAACTGCGATGAGGCAATGGCGATAGAGAAAGACCTACGTGTGATTGGAGTCATCAAGGATGATGAACCATCAAAGAACTCTAGAGATGTGAACAGGAAGCCCCAGGCTAGAGCGAGCAAGGTTAAAGACAAGGAAGAAACTGACATTGAAACCCTTACTCATCTTGTCAAGAAATTGACAACAGAGGTGTTTGAGATGAAACAACGAACAATCGACACATCTGTGAGTAGCTGACTTCCAAGACAACAGAAAGGAATCATGTCATCAGGTAGCAACCACTTCCAAGATAAAACTACATAGAGATCTAACTCAGTGTTCTAGATAGAATGGTGTGCAAATGACAATTTTTGTTCATTCCATGAAGACGATCATCTGGAAGGTTCTTGTTCATAATGGAAACAAGTTGTGGACTCAATATGAAACCTCACATTAAATGTAGTAATAAGTATGCAAGGCCAGCCAAGAGACACATATGATGACGTAGATGTTGTACCTGATGAGTTACCAAGCACTGGGTAGGTGATCAACATGTATCAGTGCTCAGAAGAAGTGCAAACAATGAACATTGAGAAGCATCCCCAAAAGAAAAATGGTTGATACAATATTAGAATTTAAGGTGCTCCCCTTGCATTTGGGGAAATGTGAGAAAAGCTTGAACTGTTGAGGAAGGCTGATCCACCAACTATCCAAAAGTAGAAAATAGAAAGAAAGCCAGGGAAGACAACAATGAACAAGAGTACATCCATTAGCAGGGAACTGCAAAACACTCCGCTGGATAGTACAAACACAATTATGACCCCAGACATCTCGGTGAGTCTACCCACTCTTGATAATAACATTTTGGAATACATGAAGAAAACTCCTGCAAACATCTCTTTGTTAGAGTTGGCTAAGATTCAAAGTTAGTGGAATATTCTGTTGTGCGCACTGGGGCAAACATCTCTTTGTTAGAGTTGGCTAAGATTCAAAGTTAGTGGAATATTCTGTTGTGCGCACTAGGGCAAACATCTACAGACATTGCAACCTCTACTAGCAAGGGAGTAAGCACATCTCCTAGTTCACTCACAATTGTGCTTAACACACTCTGGATGGAAGAAGCAAATTGTGTTTGCCCTCCATTCTTACTTTCATTCAAAATATTCAACTGTAATGTTGACAACTGTTTGGTTGATTCTAGCACATTAGCCAATGTCATTCCACTCTCCATCGCCAAGAAGTTCAATCTGCAATGGAGCAAGACATCTGTGCAGATCATTCAACTTGATTGGACATGTGTACTACGCATTGGTGAACTTCAGGATGTGATCATTTGATCATCTCATGACAACCAAGTTTACTAGTGCATCAACATTGTTGTTGTGGACATATTGGAAGCATATGGCTTACTGTTCAACAGAGGCTGGTGTAATAAGTTGAATGGGTACTTTGCTATAGATTAGTCACATTTGTGGCTTCTATACCAGGGAAAAACTAATCAGATCCGGGTGTTATCTGAGAGATGGATGAGACACAACATCGCTCCCATCAATGGTGAGAACGAACCATTGGCTTTCGCAGAGCTCATGTTTGGAAGCTGCCTCTTGGAAACAATGTTGGGGTGTTATCTCACACATCCAACCCCAACCCCACAAGACACGCAGCTAGGTCTCCTTCCTTTGATGGAAATGAAAGTTGTACAACACATTGTAACACTAGTAACAGTAGAAGTAGTACAATTGCTTTAAACGGTCCATGTACAGATGAGTTATGGACCATGTATTTTAACGGATCAAAGACACAAGATGGGTCTGGAGCTGGGTGTGTCTTGATTGACCCAAAGCACAAGAAAAAATTGATCTCGAGGTGCTTGGAGTTTGAGTGCATGAAAAACATTGTCGAATATGAAGCACTTGTGTTGGGCTTGCAAAAGGCCATCAGCCTCAACGTTGATGTGCTCAAAGTGGTAGGTGTTTCAGAAATTGTGGTATGACAAGTATGTAACACCATACACTGTTTATCACCTCATCTCAAAAGTTACCAGCAAGAGGTATGGCGACTAATCTCTAACTTCCAAGCATTCAATATCACTACAGGGCCAAGAATGCGTAATGTAGCTGCCAATGCTTTAGCAAACACAGCTTCTAGGATGTCACCACTTAGGGATAAATTTACTGTTGAAATTGATACAAGCCTTTTATCCTTGATAACATAACTAATCTACATGATTTTTACGATTACCAATAGATATTGCACTTCATGGCCAACAATGATGTCTTAAAAGACACAGAAGATGAGCACTACAAGAGTCCGTAAGATGGGGCTGATGATAAGAAATGAAATCTCATCTGAAAGGGTGTGGTATCTCTAGAAAAGATCTATGACTTGTAGAACCTCTTTCAATGGCCAAGGAACAACAAATCCCATAGCTACACCATGATGCATGAATAGATAAACATGGGAACAAAAAAAGATCCAAAGTTATCTATCTCAGTATGTGTTTCACACAACAGGAGTGGAAAGCCTTTGTCCGCTTGTTCAAATGGTTCCAAGATGTGTTTGTGTTGACATATGATGATCTGAAAACATACGACGCACGAATAATCCAACACGTTATTCCAATCGAAGAAGGGGTCAAAGAATTTCAGCAGAAGCTGAGGAAAGTACATCCGTCACTTGAACCCCTTATTCAAAAAGATTTGACCGAGCTGTTGAATGCACAGATCATATATAGAGTTCATCATTCCACATGGGTTTCCAACCTTGTTCATGTATGTAATAATTATGGGGAACTCTGCTTGTGCATTGATTTCCAAAACTTGAACTATGCCTTAGATAAAGACAATTACCCCATGCCATCTATGGAGCATATTTACAGATAATATCTATGGCAGAGATGTTTTCCTTACTTGATGGGGTTTTTAGGATATAACCAAGTTCTGGTAGCAGAATTTGATTGACTTTAAACTACCCTCCATACCAAGTGGGGTACGTTTGCATACAGACGAATGCCATTTGGGTTGGTGAATACAGGCACAACCTTTTAGTGTGCCATGGACATCACCTTTCGTGGACTCATCAGATAGAGTGTAGTGGTGTACCTTGATGATTTGTCTGCCTTTTTAAGAAAACGATCAGAACACATATGCCATCTGAAGAAGATATTCGAGCAATGCGAGAAATACAGGATTTCCTTGAATCCCAAAAAGAGTGTGTTTGTAGTGCTTGAGGGGAACTTCCTTGGTCACATCATTGCCAGAAGTGGGATCATGGTTGATCCGGACCGGGTCTGAACCATTACACAGATCCCTCACCCAGCCAATGAGGAAGAAATACAGTCCTTCTTGGGAAAGATAAACTTCCTCCGGAAGTTCATCTCGGACTATGCACAGATAGTGAAACCAATACAAGACATGATCAAGAAGGATGCAGTCTATAGTTGGGGTAAGAGAGAAAAGAATGCATTCACCTGTATTGGCTAGGCTATAAATAATGTGCCTACAATTTACAACCCTGATTTCAACAAATATTTCTTTTTATGCACCTTCACCTTCGACAACTTGCTTGCTACAATACTCACTTAGAAGGATGAGCTAAATGACGAATGTCATATCTCCTTCATGAGTGCAAGCATGCAAGGACCCAACTCAGCTACCCCATCATTGACAAACAAGCATACGCAATATACAAGGCAATGAAACTCTTTAGACCCTACTTGTTGAAGAACCATTGCACAGTCTATGTGCCTCACCCAATAGTCCGCTAACTTCTTGTACAACAAGAGCTGGGTGAACGACATATGAAATGAATAAAAGGCTTGCAAGAGTATGATCTTGACATCAAGCCAGTTCATGTTGTCAAGGGTCATGGCCTCAACAGACTCGTAGTTGAAGTAGTCCATACAGAGAGGGAAGAAGAATAGCTCGCTGGTTGGGAGCAAGAAATTGAGATGTATGATGTAGAGAGAGCACCACCCACTGCATGTGGAAACTATTGGTACGAAGATGTGCGGTAGTATCTTGAGCAAGGCACCATACCCTCCAACTTCTCCATGAGACAAAAGAGGGCACTGCACCTCAAAGCTTTATCCTATCAGTTGGTGCATGGATTGCTTTACCAAAAGCACAGTAATGGAATCTTGCTTAGGTGCCTGGAGGCACATGATTAAGAGAAGGTCTTGCATGATCTGCATGAAGGACTAGTTGGGGGCCACTTCGCTGGAAATACAACTGTGCAAAAAGTTATGAGATCCGATTTTTACTGGCCCACATTGTTCAAGGATTCACACACTTACACCTGCAAGTGCTTGGTCTATCAACAATATGCCGATAGAGCACAAAAGTCAGCAACCTTGCTACA
>APFE030845009.1:0-41648 GCA_000404065.3 Pinus taeda
TGTATATAGGCAACAAATTCAAAGGTCACTTCAACTACCAAAGGTAAGGGATGATGTGAACGTTTTAGATGATACCCCGGAGCTGCTGTTTGGTCCAGAAGTTAACGGAAAATCAACATATGGACCTATTCCACCTTTTTATGTCAGTCTGCACATACATGACAAAATACTGCATAATGTTATGTTTGAGTCACGTGCCTCACATAACCTTATGCCCAAAGTTGTAATGGAAAGGTTGAACCTTGATGTCACAAGACCGTACAAAGATCTATATTCCTTTGACTCAAGTCAAGTCAAATGTTTAGGCTTGATCAAAGACCTTTGTGTCTCTCTATTCCAATTCCCCAACAAGAAAATCTTAATGGATGTAATAGTTGCTAACATTCCCACAAAGTATGGCATGCTCCTATCCAGATCGTGGGGAGCAAAATTGCAAGGGTCCCTTCAACTCGACCTCTCTTATGCCACTATATCTGTCTTTGGGCAACCAAAGAGACTATATAGAGAAATATTGATGAAGTATGTGGTAAGAAGTGAGGAAAAACCCCAAAATTTTCCAATTTACTCAATCCATTCCGATATGGATTCTTTTTATTTTATTTAATGATAACACCAGCCCTCCAACTAATGATAAGCCATTATTTTTGGAGCAAGGAACATACATCAATGAGGAATTGGTTGCCAATACCCATGAAATTGTCTCAACAGCCAAGGCAACCAACAAACGACAAGAAGAACATCCCAAAACAAAAATTGCAAGTCTGCCCGACCCCCAAAAAACTGAAACTCTCAATACAAACCTCAAACAAGAAATCACATGGTATTTGGAGTTTGATGGTTCGGTTAACAAGTTAGGAGCAGGGGCTGGAATATGGATTTACAATACTCATGATAACCATGCACAAGGCCATGCCTATAGACTCAATTTCAGATGTACAAACAACATGGCAGAGTATGAAGCTCTTCTCTTAGGCCTCAAGTTGCTCAAACTCCTAGGAGCTACTAAAGTGTCCGTCCTAGGTGACTCTGACTTGATTATACAACAAATAAAAGGTAACTTTGTCGCTAATGATAGTAGAATGAGAGCTTACAGAGTTGCTGCCACCAAATTACTCAACGCCTTCAGTGAATTCAAGCTTGCCAAAATTGCACGAGATCATAATATTCATGCCCATAGTCTAGCAACCTTTGCTAGCACATGCAAGCTTCCCTTTGAACCAAATCACCATTTCACCGCTGAAATAAAACATAGACCTTCGGTCCCTAAAAATGTCAAGGATTGGCAGGTATTTCAAAATGATGCCCATATTAACAGTTTCTTAACTCTGGAGGACGAATTTTCCAACACAAACATTGACATGGATGCCATGGCTGACTCACAACAGTTAGCAGAAGAAAATCACCTGACTGTAACAGCTGCAACAAACAAATCCTTAACCCAACTGTTTTTAACAATACAAACATAGAACAACTGAAACAAATCTATTTAGAGGAAACAACCAAAGTAGAGGATGAGTTTATTGATCTAAAGAGTAATGTTCTACCTGCTGTCCTTACTCCATTGGAAGAAATGTTTGATGACAACGATGTGCCCAAAAAGCCAAAGATGGAACCTTTGAAAGTTTCCATAGAAGAACACAACATAGGAACAACAGAGCATCCCAGAATGATTAAGTTGTTCAAAAATCTGCCCCCTGATCAAAAACCGAAATATGTGGATTTGTTCAAAGAATTCCAAGATGTATTTGCCTAGAGTTATGAGGACTTGAAGTCCTATGACACCTCATTGATCCAACATACCATTCCCTTAAAACCAAATCAAAAACCGTTCAAACAGAAACTCAGGAGAATCAATCCCATGCTCCTTCCCCTTATTGAGAAAGAAATAAAGAGAATGTTTGAAGCAGGTATCATTGCACCCATCAGATTCTCTGAATGGGTGTCTAACTTAGTTCCCACTAGGAAAAAAACAGGAGAGATAAGACTGTGTGTAGACTTGAGAAATTTAAACCAGGTCTCTCTAAAAGACCACTACCCATTGCCCAAAATGGACCGTATCTTGCAAAGAGTAGTGGGTTCCTCTAGAATTTCTTTACTAGATGGATTTTTAGGATTTAATCAAATACTTGTTCACCCGGATGACCAGTACAAGATAGCCTTTACCACACTGTGGGGAACATTTAAGTACGTTAAAATGCCTTTTGGGCTGAAAAACGCTGGTGCTACCTTTCAAAGGGAAATGGATAATGCATTTTCTAAGGAGATACATGATTTCCTCATAGTATACCTTGATGACCTGACCCCATTCTCCAAATCTGACCAAGAGCACCTTAAGCACTTAAGGCAAATTTTCATGACATGCAGGAAATATGGCATTTCCTTGAATCCTAAGAAGTCCTTGTTTTTCCTTGAGGAAGGCAAGCTTCTAGGGCATATAATATCAAAATATGGGATTAGAATTGACCCAGAAAGAATTCAATCTATCCTTCAAATCCCTTATCCAAGAAACATAAAAGAACTGCAAGCATTCCTAGGAAAGATCCATTTCCTAAGGAGATTTATCCTAGACCTAGCCGAGCTAATAAGGCTACTGAGCAACATGTTGAAGAAGGATGCCAAGGTAAAATGGTCTCTTGAAACCAAGTAGGCTTTTGAGAGTATAAAAACTGCCCTAACTCAAACGCCTGTCCTCACTAGTCCTCAATTCGACAAAGATTTTATCATTTTTTCCTTCGCATCTGAACACACTATAGCTGTTGTCCTTCTGCAGAAAGATGATCAAGGCAACGAAAAGCCAATTTCTTTCTTTAGCCGAGCTTTGAGAGATGCACCCTTGAAATATCAGATTATGGAAAAGCAGGCCTATGCCCTGGTCAAAGCCATCAAAGATTTTAGAATTTACATCCTATACTCCCACGTGATTGCCTATGTCCCTAATACTGTTGTAAAGGATATACTAACTCAAGAGGGACTGGAAGGTAAAAGAGGCAAGTGGATTTCCAGCATCCTTGAATATGACATTGAAATAAAGCCCACCAAGCTCATAAAAGGACAAGGGTTAGCCAAACTAATGTCCGAAACAAACTTCCAAGCATTAGACATCAATCAACTGGATGATGAACCGGAGCTGGCGACTCCACAGATCAGTGAAACCTTCATGCAATCCCCATGGTATGCTGATATTTGCTTTGTATTGTTAAACCTGTGTGCTCCCCCAGGATTGTCCAGAACCAAGAAAATATTTTTAAGGATGAAATCATCAAAATTTTGTGTCATAGATGGTGCTTTGTTTTGGAAAAATCATGAAGGTATTTTGCTTGATTGTTTGACTATAAATGAAACTAACAACATCATGAAATAATTCCATGCAGGGGAATGTGGAGGACACTTATATTGGAAGTCCACGACTGACAAGATGTTACGGGCTGGTTATTACTGGCCCTCTCTATTTGCAGATGTAAAGAAGTTTGCTATCTCATGCCACAAATGCCAAATCTTTGAAGGGAAAAGAAAACCACTGCCCTTGCCCCTTAAGCCCATCTCAACCGAGAAACCTTTTCAACAATGGGGTCTCGACTTCATTAAAAAAATTCATCCCTCTTCCTCAGACCAACACAAGTGGATTTTAACAGCCACCGATTATTTCACTAAGTGGATTGAAGCCATCCCATGTAGGCAAGCCAATGACTCCACCATTATCCAATTCCTTGAGAGCAATATCCTTTCTAGATTCGTCTGCCCTAAGAAATCCCACTGACAACAACGCTGCTTTCAAATCCAAAAAAATGATCAAGTTTTTCCATAAATACCACATCACCTTAGGCCACTCCACAGCTTATTACCCTCAAGGTAATGGCTTGGCCGAATCTTCCAACAAAAGCCTCATCAATATCATAAAGAAACTGCTGGAGGAAAACAAAAAGAACTGGCACAGGAAGCTCACAAATGCTCTGTGGGCAGACAGACTTTCCACCAAGAAATCCATTGGGATGAGCCCTTATGAACTTGTATATGGTATGGAAGCCAAGTTCCCTTCATCTCTGGGCATTCCTACTATTAAATTGTTGCAAGAAATTCAGGCTGAACCGAATGACATGCAGAGAAGAGTTAATCAAACCATTCATCTTCAGCAAACCAGAGAACAAGTCTTCGACAGAGCTCAAATACTGCAAGTAAAACTCAAAAAGATGTTTGATAAGAAGGCCAAAGTAGAGGATTTCTGGGTGGGTAGCAAAGTTCTAAGATGGGATTCACGAAGAGAAGACAAGGGCAAACATGCAAAACTCGATTTTCTGTGGAGAGGTCAGTACATTATCAGCGTTGTGCAAGGCAATAATACCTATTTTCTCAAATCTCTAGATGGCAGCACAACTGAAGAAGGCCCGATCAATGGACGAATGCTAAAGCATTACGATGATCCTTTTGATTGAAAAAGAGCAGGTGGTGTTTTATTCTGTACATAGAATATTTGTATATACCAGTGTTTTGATTTTTTGTAAGAATCCATGATGCTAAAGCACGCAGAAGAAAGCAGGCAGTGCTTTGCAGCTTAACAGCAGCACAAGTGAAGGAAAGAGTTGTTCCCAATCCAAAAGTTCAAATCAATGCAACAGTCAGCACTAACAAGTTCAAAGCACAACCATAACAAAAGAAACAAGGAAATCTGACCTGTTGTTCTTCGCTTCTCACAAGGAGAAGCCATCCCCAAGTGGAGCCATTGTTAGCCTCCTGCTGCAACAGGTTACTCATATTTCATGATTGACATTTTTACAGACCAAATATGTCATACTTTGCATGCTTCAATGCTCCATATTTGCTAAACAGTCACCAAGAAAGAAGGCTACTCAGAGTTCATCTAACTGCTTTCCAAATTTTGAGAAGTTATTCCAATTTTGTACAATTTTCAGCTAAAGGGAGGTCCAAACAACTTAATCTTGGTCTCCCTAGGTTTCAATTTCCTGTTTTAGAATATAGAGGATGAAAATCTATCCAAATAGCTTAATCTTGGTAGATTCTTTGATAGGTAGAGAATCAAAGGAGCCCAACTGCTTAATCTAGGCCCTTGGAAGAAAAAAGCGTAGTTGGTAGATAGAAAGGTATAAAAAAAGAAAAAATTGAAATGATGGGTCTGCAAGTCTAAGTGCACCCAAACCAAAAGAAGAAAAAATGTTAGGTAAGTAGGCTGGGTAGGTAGTTTTGAGGTTGCACAATCTTGATTGCTGATCAATTCCATGTTTTCAGGGTGTCATCTCTACTCAGGACACAATCACCAGGCAGTTTTATGTGAAAGAGCTCAAAAAAGGCATAACTAACTTCCTTTCTCCATCTCCCCCAAATCATTGACTAATTTCCCCAAAAAAGAGGTCAATATTTGCTTGATATCTCTTAGCTTCATTATTTTCATGTCATTAGCTTGGGTGAAGACCTGCTCCACTCAAAGAAAATCCATACTCTCTCTATAAGGTTCTATCTCCCCTTTTCAAGCCTAAGATTTCTGAAACTTAGTGCTTTCTTGTCATCTCCATATTAACTACTGACATTATTATTTAACTCCCTATATTTTCCCTGTCCCCATACTAAAACTATGTAGATAATCCCCTTATGTAAATATCCCCTCCCACTGGTTGAAATATAACCATAAATACTTCACTGGGAATTACTAAGTCACCTAGACTTTAGTAAGAACCCTCCCTCTATAAAAATTTCCACTCCCAAGTGTATGGACCCCTTCCGAACACTAAGGGAACCCTTTCCAAATGCTAAATAACCCTCCCCACGCATTCTTCTGTGAAAAATATTAATGTTTGTTTGATAAGTTTTCATCGCGCAAACACATTTACCCATTTTCTAAAGTTAAAAACCCACCGCACCATGAAAAATAAAGCCTTTAACACGTGCGCGCCTTTGCTAAACCCCGCGCATCTCCCTTTCCCGTCCACCGTCGGATTGCCTCCCCCAGATCCGACGGTCCTTGATCACATCGCGCGCCCGATTACGGTGGTAGGTTACCACCCGATGTCCGACGGTTTTACCGTCATACACCAGGACAGGTGGCGGCCTCCCATTACATCGGGCTGCCCCTGACAGAAACCACCTCTATACCAAAGGTGGTCCGACGCACGGGGAAAACCGCCCTCCCCTCACATAACAAGAGCGCCACCTCAACCTGCCAGGTCGCCTCCACGTCACCTCACCCTGCCTGCGCCCGGTCCACGTCACCCCACCATACTGCCACGCCACCTTGATGATGTCAGCATGCTGACGTCACATCTGTACCAAAGGACCCCACTGCTGACGTCAGCATGCTAACATCATCCGCCGTACTGCTGACGTCAATAGCCAAAAAACCGAAAATTTGCGCAAGAGGAAAAATCACGCTTCGGAGCTCCGGAATGAGAAACAGAGGCAGTTTTTTAGGGAATCTTTTGATTCCTTGGCCCATTTTGCACCGAAAAGGCCCAAAATTGCCCATTTTGCCAAATTAAACCAATTTGAAGACAGGAAGAGACCAAAGACAGAGATTAAAGAGTATCAGATCAAATTCACAGAGAGAAAACACGTCAAAGAGTATTAGAAAGTGGCGAAGACCATTAATGTAGCGGCAAAGAGTATCAGTGAAGATCTTAACAAGGGCCCAAAGCAGGAGAAAATTTAATACCTTCCAGCAAAGTCAAAGAAAGAGGGCGAGGCCACTCAAAACTCTCAAATCATGGTTATTGCACATTTAACTCACACCAGAACATAACTGTAGATCCCAAAGCACAGTTATTCCAGCAGTACTGCATCGAGGCTCCAAGGGCCAGATTGCACTCCTTTTAATCTAGCTACCTCTGACACAGTTCAATAGATATTTACCTGCATTTAATTTTGGCACAATTTTAGGTTTAGAAAGCTCTTTTTGCAGACCTGTTTTAGGTCAATTGTATTAAATAAGTTTGAGATATTTGCACTATAAAGACAGCCCTGCATACTGTATTACGGGTTGGTTGGTTGGTTGATTAGTCAACAAGCTATCTCTAGCTGATTTTGCTCTGGGAGAGACTCGCACTGTAATATCTGATAAGTTTCTATAATCAAAGGCTGCTTATGAGCCTTGGAGAACGGATTGTTCACTGTGTTCACTGGTTGAAGAGTGATTATGGAATTCTCTTGTTGTGCATAACTCAATAAGTGCTTCTTACCTCTGTTTTCATTCATGAATTACACTCTTAAACAACTGAAAGAAATATTAGCTTAGAATTTGTTTAAATACACTCTATGCTCAATTTATGTTGTTTCTTTATGTTTTCCTCTGTTTAAGCATAAACATGAATTCCACATGGCTCATGTTTGCCTTAACCCAAGACAGTTATCCAGGGATTCTTCATTGCCCCTAGATAGAGATCATCTTTCCCTCTGTTAAGTAAATGAGAGATTCTTAAGTGCCCTCTCATCCTTACATATCATTCACCCTTTTAGTCTGAAGATTGTGTTATGAGCAGCTATCCTGCTTCATTATTTCTCTTATGACCAGAAAGACGCACTAATAATCCTAACCCATGACTCCATGCCCAATGGTTTGAAACTTATCACTTCATAAATTTCCTCTCTGCCTGAAAGCAATTTCCTCCCATCCAAACACAAACAAAAACCCCTGAGCCAAAAGCTAGCCTAAAATCATCAACAAAGTTGAATCATTAAGAGAGAGCCCTCTCTAATTGCAGGTGGGCTAGAACCTGAAATCCAAAGATTGGTCTGTGGTTACCTCGGCCGTATCCCTATAGGAGCCTAGGGACAACCTGAGTGATAACAGGCAGCATGGAAGAACTGAAAGAGAGAGCGATTTTTGCATTAAGCAGATTAAGATGTCGGCCTATGGGTGACATAGCTAGTGATGTACAAATAAAGGAAACCTTGAGACCTTTTGATGATTTACCTTGTTGCAGTTTTTCTTGAAGAATGATGCATCTGCATTCACTTTTGAATAGGTTCAAGGAAGTTGAAAAGGATATTTCAATATAAAGAGGCTCAAGGTAGTGGAATTTTGATATTAAAACTGTGTTTTGTGATTACACAGCGGTTTCGTAGCGCGCTACGAAATTGCTGAAGATGATGCCTAATACACAGTAGTTTCATAACGCGCTACGAAACTGCTATAGCTGCACAATTAAAACTTGTTCGACCAATTTTGAGGGACCGAGGGGAAATTTTTGAAAGGAAGTCTCAGAAAAAGATCATTTACAATGTGCAAGCAATCAGCCAGGCCAAAACAAGCGGATAGAAGTTATATGAACTTTAAAATTTTTGTTATACAAATGATCACCGCAAGTATTGTAAATGACTTTTCAATCAGCTTTGAAGAGGTTTTGTCATCACATGTGTATATCGGAAAGGCTTATAGCACATGAAGAACATGGGACTCCAATAGATTGTTGGGTAATTAAAGAAGATCAACATGGTTAATTGGTTCCGAATATCTTTGAGGAAACCAAAAGTAGAAAAACAGGGGCAGTTTCCTACTTCTCAACAGCAGTAAAGGGATAAGACATTAAGGACCAGTAAGGAGCTTCAAACATCCACCACAGCTAAATTGAAGGAGACCACTTGTAAGAGAACGAGATTTTATTGTAATTAATGCTATTACCAACATGATGTGGAGTTAGACTCCTAATTGTCTTAGATTTCTAAAACGTCTAGTTAGCAGTTTGTTGGATTTAATAATTAGTTAAAGTTTGAATAGGTGTCATAGCAAGTAGAATTCGAGTTCCCCTCAGGTTGGAGGAGGAATCTCAACTATGTAAAGAATTCTATATATAGGAGAGAGAGCAATGCACCAGGGGTTGGAAAATTATTGAGAAAAGCTCTCATATTTGGCTTTATGTACAAACTCTGTTTTCTAGTAATATAGTATTGGCCTTGCTTCTTAGGAATCATAAAGAATTCGATGTTCTAAAGGTATTGTGTTTTCTTCTTCTTATTATCTACAGTGTTATGAATGTGTGATCACTTAGAATTCACTTACAGTGCTCTAATTTCCTGCATGCATTTGTAAACTGTGTGGTCCCCTATGTGTTTGATATGTTCTACCTATGTTGGATTCTGAATGCCCTGACTTCTATGAAAAGCTAACTCTACTGTCAATATTGAAGCATATCTAACTCCATAAGCCCAATGGATACTTTCTAATTGTGTTTCAACCACTCACATTTTACATTTGTTTCACAAGAGTTAGCCATCTTACTTATAATCAAAAATCATTAATCCTTTGAGAGAGCCCTCTCAGGTTGGGGAGGCTAAGCCTTAGCCTAAAGTTGGTTTGAAATAGTTACTTGAAATCTACCTGATCATAGCAACATATCAGGTTCTGATTTTGAGATAACACTTAGAAAGGAGCATTCCAATCTTGGGAGGGATATCTGTGACAACAATATCAAGTACTACACTTTTCACTAGAATTTGGGCAAGGGTAACCACCAGATCCTTGATCAATCCCAAAAAGGGCACCCTTTTAGAATTAAAGGTGTACAAGTCATGGTAGGATCTAGTTATGTCGAGTTTCAAATGGTCCATGATAGATTTTGGCATAAGGTTTTGTGATGCTCCTGAATCAAGCATATAATTATACAACATGGAATCATTTTTTTAAGAGTTACATAGAAAGGAGGCACTATCTCATCTATCATGTCTGAACTAGGGCCAAAAACTACTGATGGTTTTTCATCTGGCAGGCTTATGACATCACCTTCAGCATCAACCAAGGTATTTTCTATCCATTTTGTGACTTGGCTTTTGTAACCAGGGTTTTCAGAAAGTTCTGATAGTGGAATTTGGATCTTAACCCTCTCTAATTCTTTTTCAACATTAAATGTGGTCAAAATATTTTTACCAGTTTGGGTAGTATCAATTAACAGATCTAAGGGTGGAATAAGAGTTGTTTGAGCTTCAATAGTTTTGGTGTGTGGTTCAATTATTGGAGTTTCCTTTGGAGGTTTCCCAAGACTAGGCCTAGGCCTAAGATCATATCTCTTGTTTAACCTTGCAATTAAACATTTCAGAGAAAGTGTGATATTTAGAGGCTTGTGAAGCTTCATGATCTTCTTGAACCTGATTTTGTTGTTGTTAGCACCTAAATCCACCTTAGGCTGAAAGAAGGCAAAATTCAGCGTAACCACAAACCACGCTCAGCCTGGTAGCTAGCCCTACCAGAACAGGAGAGGGCTCTCTCCGAGTCACACTCAGTGAATAGATAAACGAAAAGGCCTGAGATGACTTACAGTGAACTATTTATCTTAGGATAGTAAGTGAATATGGATATAAGAAGTGATTTTTATGAATGACTGTGTTTCCGGGATGGTATGGGACCAATGGACCTCAATGAAATAGAGAATTTAATACAAAGGTACAGATTACTTCGTGAGGTAAGATAGGCGGAAAGCCTAGCAATTTATTTTAAGATAGTGCAGGATGGAGAGAATGATTAAGAGGGTGAAAAGGGCATGGACAACATGAATCCTTTTCAATAGAATAATGAATACTGAACATGAAATTTTCCCACAGGCAGAGCAATAAAATTGAATTCTACCTTAGCTAACTTAGAACATTTCACTGGAAATGAATATGAAATGAACTATGAAACATAACAAGATACATATGAAACATAAGAGACACATTTTCTACACTCACAACCACATGAATCTCATGAAATAGAGCCACTGCCTTTCAATAATCCTCTGTAAAAAATATAAAATGCAGAAATAGAGTTTCTTTCCCACAGTCTCCCAGAAGTTAGAAGCCAACCAACCCTTTGCAAATAGTTTGCATACAATATATAGAATGTGCCATGAAGAGATAGAACTTCCAAGGGATGGGGAGTTACTTGAATCATTACAAAATGATGGTGGAGACCCAAACATCAGCTACAGGTGCAGTGCCACAAACATGACAAATGGCTTGGGTGACCCTTTGTCTTCCTTTGCCACTTGGATAGATGCCCATCTAGAGTGAAAAATACTTTAAATTCTGCCTTTGGTGCCAAAAAAATGAAGTGTAGATGGGGGGCCCACTTTGGAGAAGTCGCAAATCGAAATTTCGTGAAAAGGAGGTGAAATTGGCCTTTTTTCCTATATGCGTCGCGCTAAATTCTATACGCGTTGCGCCACTTTGGAGGCAATTTTGAGGTACTTTCCAAAGTCCAAAATGTGCCCAAGTGTTCCTGTTAGAAAGCCTGTCCTATATACTTTCCAACCCAAGTATAATTTTTGAATCTGGTGCTCATTTGCCCCTCCAAATATTCATTCTCCCAAGATTGCTTCCTGTGTGTCAAAATAGGGGCAGTGAGGCCATTTTTTGGGTGTTTTTGACCTCCTGGAGACTCAAATCATGGCCAAATTTCTTGCCCGAGTTCCAATAGTCGTGATTTTGCATGCTGAATCCAAAAATGCAAACCATTTCTCATTTGGGGCTCCCAATCCTACGTGTCGCGCCGGTGGCGCGACGCACAGGGAGAAAAAACCTGTGTTTGTGACCAAAAATTTCCATGTGACCAAAATTGTCCCAAATTTCTTGAAATTTAGGCTGGTGGTTCTCTAAGAGGCACTATTTTGGGCCACATAAGCTTTATCCAATATTCGAAGCCGATCTTGCTCTTTTGCCTTCTTTTTCCTCTTTTGTTGCTTTGCTCAATTTTGCCTTTAAATTCCTTATTCGTGCCTTGCAAACATGATTGCATGCCCAATAATGGTTTTTCATGTGCCTGAGCGTGTACTTGTCCTTGTTCGCTTTTGTCAATCATTGTGTGTCTCCATCTCATACTCCGATGAATGTTGTGAAGCCATGATTGCTGTGTATATTGTACCTAGGCCGCCCTTTGATGATGGTATGAAGCTGGGTGCTTTTGTGATATCTGTCAATTTGATGGGCTTCACAAGAAATTTGAAATGATTTGGCACGATTTGGGCCCTTTGTGGGTGTGCGCTGCGTGCCAATCCTAGTGCGCCGCGCCCTGTGTGTGTGCCGTGCCCTTTGAAGTTTTGCACTATGGGGTGGCTCTTTGTGCGTCGTGCCCCTCTGTGTATGCACCGCGCCCTGGGTATGTGCCATGCCTGTGGAAAGTTTGAACTGTGGGTAGGCACTGTGTACGCTACACCCTCTATGTGCACCACACCCCTGAGTATATGCGCCGCGCTCCTTGGAACTGCCTCCAACTCACTCAAACACGCACGATGCACACTTTGCTCTCCTAATCACTTTGCAACGTTTCTTTATGACCTTGATTTGAAAAATGACCTTGTTTGCTTGTGGAAACTTTGTGGAATGAATAATTTGCAGTTCTGGAGGAAGATTTCATTCAACTTTAGGCCTTTTAGCCCTGTGCGCCACACCAGTGTAAATTTCTACTAGAAAATCTCCCTCTGTGTGCCGCGCCTTTTTGTAGGATCCTTTTGGAGTACTTTCGTGTGTCCAAATTGGGTACAGGATAGCGCGTTGTAAAGGTATTTGAGTCTATTTTTGAACCCAACTAGAATTTTTCAATTTGGAGTTCATCGTCCCTGTCAAAAATCAAATCTCCCAAGACTGGTCAAAATGCGCCCAGTGAGGCTGCCTCAAGGCAGAGTGTTGTTGGAATCAACTTGTGAAGGTGTTCCTCAACTCCAAATTGAGCTCATGATAGCTCATTGGAAATATCTTTGTGTCTAGTGATAATTTGACTCATCACACAAGTCATTTGGCCAACCAAGCTAGGAGAAAATGTGATTTTCCCAAGGTCATGTCAGTGTATCAATTCTCCCAAGGCAACAGTATTGTTGACATTTCTCTAAAACCATGACACCTGTGTAAAACATGAAGGAGGTTTTTCTTCCTTGGTATGTTGTGGAAAAACATCTCTCTCAATTTTCCCAAATTCTTCTTTTATTGCTCAAAAACATCATTTGAGTGAAACATATCCCGATGTGTGGGACATGGGATTTGCCGAAATGAAGCGAAATGAAGGGGATAGGGGGCTTCTAAATTCTTGAGAAGATTTTGGGGATTGGGAGGGATTTTAGAAAGTAGGGGAAAGTAGAACATCAGAGATTGAGTGAAGGGAAGGGGTCGAAAAAGGCAAAACACAGGCCTAGCCTAGAAAATTGCCAAGTTGTAGCAAGAAACTAGGGTTTGTGCGAAAATGAGGAATTTGGGGGATTTTAGTGGTGGGAAGTGTTTAATAAGGTAGATTATAGATAGGGGAAGGTGCATGAACATCAGGATACAAGTTTTTCTGATGATCTGACCATCCAAGGGAAATTAGCTTCAAAACCCTAGGAGAGGGAAATGAACCTTGCCCAGGCGCAACTGAAGCATGAACAAGGTGTAAAATGACCCAGTGGAACTTGACATGATGATGAAATCCCTTTGAATGATGGTACACTCAGTTTAAATGGTGACATGGAACGTCATTTGGAAAACTTTGACAAGGGTGAAATCAAACCCTAGACCTAATGCCTAGTGACCAAATTTTGCTTGAAGACTCACTGACATGACAAAATTTGACCTTGAAACCTTAAAATCACTTGTGTAAGAGCATTTTTGATCACTGGAGGAAGGCTGGAAAGACTGACACTAACATTGGCTCCAATGGGGCAAGGAACAACAGATCTCTGGAAGAGCTAGACAGTGCCTTTTGTCCGTTGGGCTATGGAGTCATTATTTCGACAAACCACACAAGACTCTGACTCATTTATTGACTGAAACCTGACTCATACTGACTTAATGTAAATTGAAATGACTGAAAAACTTGACTCTAACAAACTAACTCAAAATACTAAGACCCGAACTCAAAATTTAAAGCTTGGTGGCAGTACATGGTCACCTGTGTTCCTTGCAAGATAATATACCACCAAATTATGTTAAAATGCCAATGTAGCCAATCAAGAAGATGCCTTCTTGATTGATTCTCCTATTCAAATCTTCTGGTCAACGACACATACTGGTAATTAGGCATCCAAAAACATGATTGACCATGATCTCCTTCATCATTGAATACTGCAATAATCACCTTCACTGCTGACTGTAACAGATTTTCCATTGGATCATGAAAAACATGAAGATTTTCCTCCTGTTGAAGAAACAAGGTATCCTTTTCTTTTGATTCTAATCTTCCTTCATAATGTACTTCAGAAAAAGTATGGTCCTCGTCCTCAAAAATTTCTGAACAAGTGGATGAGCAGATTTCCTCTTCAAAAAAAATTTCAAAACATGAGACATATGAGGATGAATCTAAAAGGGAATCTTGAATGGTCTGGTCTACTAAAGTCTGGATATATTGTAGATCATCTTCATATGATATGACAGCTAGATTGTCTTTACATTCATCAATCATGAGAAAAGAAACTTCAAATTATTCTTGAAACCCGACACAATAAATTATATCATATACCATAAATTCACTCGGATCTTTTTCACTTACTTGAACAAAATTCTCATCTTGCTGTTCATGAGCTGACTGGACTACCTCTTTATGAAGGCTTTGTTCTAATGACATGAGAACATTTGGATTCAAAACTTTGTTTTCTTCATTCCAGGTGATTTTAACAATTCTCATTCGTGGGACTTAGTACAAGGTTTTCTTGGTCACCACAATCTGAATCTACATCTGAAGTGGCTGTCTTGAAATTATCACATTCTGGAATTAGAACTGGACTTCCTTGCATGTTGTCTTCTTCTATGGACAGATCTGAACCGACCCTTTTTCTTTCATCACTTTTAGTCATATGGACATCTTCAACTTGCTGATCTATAAAGCTATCCACCGGACTGTCATCCTTTTCAAAAGAGGAAGAAGTTTCACCAACACTTTCTTAACCATGTGTGCACTACAAATTTGCTTTAGCTTGATCTGGAACATGACCGTGCAAGAGTTGATCTATCTCATCTTTAGACAAAGGAGATAAGTCCTTTTGTTTCCTTTTGCTCAAACAATGATTGTCTTCAATATTTTCAAGTGAAGGAGTATAGAAATTTTCCTCATACTGCTGATCCATTTCATGAAATTCATGTTGACTGTAAAGATGCAAAATTCCTTCATTTTCCACCGTACAAATATCTTGATTCTACTGCAAAGTTTCCTGAGAATCTTGATGGGAATCCTCTAGTTTCTCTTCACGTTGCAGAAATGGATTCTCGTACAAGGCTTCCATGATCTCATCATCCATAAAATTATCATCCTGATAATTTTTTCAAGGCTTTCAATAAAAGTAGAGGCATGTTTGCAACAATCATGAACTAGATTCAATGATGGATAAGAGTCTTTATATCTTTCAATGAACAGGGCATGAAAATCCTTTAAATAGTAAATACAAGTAGGCAGAAAACTTTCATACCAAGATTGGGCTTCACCTTCTAGAGTGTCCAGGGATATCTTCATTAAACAATCTTCAGGAAAATCAACCTTCAACTTGCGAATATGCATGTGAAATCGAACTAGATGTAAAGCAACATCCTTCTTACCATCATCTTTGAACATAGGCATATTCCTTGACCAATCTACCTTCAGAATTTTATTTGGAAATCCTAGAATGTCATCTCGGCTCATGGGAGCATATATTCTTACAATTCGCTCCATTTTAAATAATCTCAAGGCTACTGATCCCTCTGCAGTGGAGTCACCATGAAGCACTGGTTGTTGGATTCTTCAGTGAAAGGAGTCGCCAGGTGAATTATTTCAGCCGTCTTCTTATGTTTGATTGTTGTTCACCATCAACCATCAGATCTGAACTTGAGATATGTCCTGGGGCAAGACAATCTACAAACAAACCATTTTTTCCCCAGTGGAGTTGCCACTATGTTAGCACCTAAATTCGCCTTAGGCTGAAAGAAGGCAAAATTTAGGGTAACCACAAACCACACTCAGTTTGGTATCTAGCCCTACCAGAACAGGAGAGGGATCTCTTCGAGTCACACTCAGTGAATAGATAAACAAAAAGGCCTGAGATGACTTACAATGAACTATTTATCTTAGGATAGTAAGTGAATATGGATATAATAATTGATTTTTATGAATGACTGTGTTTCTGGGATGGTATGGGACCAATGGACCTCAATGAAATAGAGAATTTAATACAAAGGCACGGATTACTTCGTGAGGAAAGATAGGTGGAAAGCCTATCAATTTAGTTTAAGATAGTGTGGAATGGAGAGATTTATTAAGAGGGTGAAAATAGCATGGAAAAAATGAATCCTTTTCAACAGAAGAATGAACACTGAACATGAAAATTTTCCCACGGGCAGAGCAATAAAATTGAATTCTACCTTAGCTAACTTAGAAAATTTCACTGGAAATGAATATGAAATGAACTATGAAACATAACAAGATACATATGAAATATAAGAGATACATTTTATACACTCACAACCACATGAATCTCATGAAACAGAGCCACTGCCTTTCATTAATCCTCTGTAAAAAATATACAATGCAGAAACAAAGTTTCTTTCCCACAGTCTCCCAGAAGTTACAAGCCAACCAACCCTTTGCAAATAGTTTTCATACAATATATAGAATTTTCCATGAAGAGATAGAACGCCCAAGGGATGGGGAGTTACTCGAATCATTACAAAATGAAGGTGGAGAGCCAAACATCAGCTACAGGTGCAGAGCCATAAACATGAGAAATGGCTTGGGTGACCATTTGTCTTCCTTTGCCACTTGGATAAATGCCCATCTGGAGTGAAAATACTTTAAATGCTGCCTTTGGTGCTGAAAAAATGAAGTGTAGATGAGGATACCTACTTTGGAGAATTCGTGAATCGAAATTTCGCGAAAAGGAGGTGAAATTGGCCTTTTTTCCTATATGCGCCGCGCCAAATTCTATACGCATTGCGCAACTTTGGAGGAAATGTTGAGGTACTTGACGAAGTCCAAAATATGCCCAAGTGTGCTTGTTAGAAAGCCTGTCTTGTCTACTTTCCAACCCAAGTGGAATTTTTGGATTTGGTGCTCATTTTCCTCTCCAAATCTTCATTCTCCCAGGACTGCTTCCTGTGTGTCAAAATAGGGGCAGTGAGGCCATTGTTTGGGTGTTTTTGGCCTGCTGAAGACTCAAATCATGCCCAAATTTCTTTCCCGAGTGCTAGTAGTCGTGATTTTGCATGCTAAATCCAAAAATACAAACCATTTCTCATTTGGAGCTCCCAATCCTACGCATCGCGCCAGTGGCGCGGTGCATAGGGAGATAAAACCTGTGTTTGTGACCAAAAATTTCCATGTGACCACAATTGTCCCAAATTTCTTGAAATTTGGGCTGGAGGTTCTCTAAGAGGAACTATAGTGGGCCACATAATCTTCCCCCAAGATTTAAAGCCGATCTTTCTCTTTTCCCTCTTTTTCCTCTTTTGTTGCTTTGCTCAATTTTGCTTTTAAATTCCTTATTTGTGCCTTGCAAACATGATTGCGTGCCCAATAATGGTTTTTCATGTGCCTGAGCATGTACTTGTCCTTGTTCACTTTCACCAATCATTGTGTGTCTCCATCTCATACTCCGATGAATGTTGTGAAGCCATGAATGCTGTGTATACTGTACCTAGGCTGCCTTTTGATGATGGTATGAAGCTGGGTGCTTTTGTGATATCTGTCAATTTGATGGGCTTCACAAGCAATTTGAAATGATTTGGCACGATTTTGGCCCTTTGTGGGTGTGCACAACATGCCAAGCCTAGTTTCCCATGCCCTGTGTGTGTGCCACTCCCTTTGAAGTTTTGCACTGTGGGGTGGCTCTGTGTGCGTCGCGCCCCTCTGTGTGTGCGTCGCGCGCAAAGCCCAGTGCATTGTGCCCTGGGTATGCACCGCGCCTGTGGAAAGTTTGAACTATAGGTAGGCTCTGTGTGCACTGTTCCCTCTGTGTACACCACACCGCTGAGTATATGCGCCATGCTCCTTGGAACTGCCTCCAACTCATTCAAACATGCACGATGCACACTTTGCTCTCCTAATCACTTTGCAACGTTTCTTTATGACCTTGATTTGCACAATGACCTTGTTTGCTTATGGAAACCTTGTGGAATGAAGAATTTGCAGTTCTGGAGGAATTTCAGTCAACTTCAGGCCTTTCAGCCCTGTGCTCCGCGCCTCCCATGTGCGCCGTGCTAGTGTAAATTTACACTGGAAAATCTCCCTCTGTGTGCAACACTCCCTCTGTGCGCCGCGCCTTTTTGCAGGAGCCCTTTGGAGGCCTTTCGTGTTTCCACATTGGGTGCAGGATAATGCATTGGAAAGGTATTTGAGTATAATTTCCAACCCAACTAGGATTTTTCAATTTGGAGTTCATTTTCCCTGTCAAAAATCAAATCTCCCAAGACTGGTCAAAATGTGCCCAGTGAGGCTGCCTCACAGTAGAGTGTTGTTGCAGTCAACTTTTGAAGGTGTTCCTCAACTCCAAAGTGAGCTCATGATAGCTAATTGGAAATTTATTTATGTCTAATTATCTGTTTACTCATCACGAAAGTCATTTGGCCAACCAATCTAGGAGAAATCGTGATTTTCCCAAGGTCACGTCAGAGGTGTATCAATTCTCGCAAGGCAATTGTATTTTTGACATTTCTCTAAAACCATGACACCTGTGTAAAATAAGAAGGAGGTTTCTCTTCCTTGGTCTGTTTTCTCAAATTCATCTTTGATTGCTCAAAAACATCATTTGAGTGAAACATATCCCAATGTGTGGGACAAGGGATTTGCCGAAATGAAGCGAAATGAAGGGGATCGGGGGCTTCTAAATTCTTGAGAAGATTTTGGGGAGTGGGAGGGATTTTAGAAAGTAGGGGAAAGTGGAATCTCAGATATTGAGTGAGGGAAAGGGGTCCAAAAAGGCAAAACACAGGCCTAGCTTAGAAAATTGCCAAGTCATAGCAAGAAACTAGGGTTTATGCGAAAATAAGGAATTTGGGGGATTTTAGTGATGGGAAGTGTTTAATAAGGTACATTATGGATAGGGGAATGTGTATGAACATCAGGATACAAGTTTTTCTGATGATTTGACCATCTAAGAGAAATTAGCTTCAAAACCCTAGGAGAGGGAAATGAACCTTGCCTAGGCGCAACTGAAGCATGAACAAGGTGTAAAATGACCCAGTGGAACTTGACATGATGATGACAACCCTTTGAATGATGGTACACTCAGTTTGAATGGTGACATGGAACGTCATTTGGACAACTTTTACAAGGGTAAAATCAAACCCTAGACCTAATGCCTAGTGACCAAATTTTGCTTGAAGACTCACTGAAATGACAAAATTTGACCTTGACAACTTAAAATCACTTGTGTGAGAGCATGTTTGATCACTGGAGGAAGGCTGCAAAGACTGACACTAACATTGGCTCTAATGGGGGATGGTAGCTCCTTGGAGGTTCCAAGAACAATAGATCTCTAGAAGAGCTAGACAGTGCCTTTTGTCCATTGGGCTATGGAGTCATTATTTCGACAAACCACACAAGACTCTGACTCATTTATTGACTGAAACCTAACTCATACTAACTCAATGGAAACTGAAATGACTGAAAAACTTGACTCTAAAAATCTAACTCAAAATACTAAGACCTGAACTTAAAATTTAAAGCTTGGTGGCAGTACATGGCCACCTGTGTTCCTTGCAATATAATATACCTTCAAACTATGTTAAAATGCCAATGTAGCAAAATCAAGCAGATGCCTTCTTGATTGATTCACTTGATCAGATCTTCTGGTTAATGACACACACTGGTAATTAGGCATCTAGAAACATGATTGACCATGATCTCCTTCATCACTGAATACTGCAATAATCACCTTCACTGCTGACTGTAACAGATTTTCCATTGGATCATGAAAAACATGAAGATTTTCCTCTTGCTGAAGAAACAAGGTATCCTTTTCTTTTGATTCTGATCTACCTTCATAATGTACTTCAGAAAAAGTATGGTCCTGGTCCTAAAATTTTTTTGAACAAGTGGATGAGCAGATTTCCTCTTCAAAAAACATTTCAAAACATGAGACATATGAGGACGAATCTGAAAGGGAATCCTGAATGGTCTGGTCTACTGAAGTCTGGATATATTGTAGATCATCTTCATATGATATGACAAATAGATTTTCTTTACATTCATCAATCATGAGAAAAGAAACTTAAAATGATTCTTGAAACCCAACAAAATCATTTATATCATCTACCATAAATTCACCCAGATCGTTTTCACTTACTTGAACAAAATTCTCATCTTGCTGTTCATGAGCTGGCTGGACTACCTCTTTATGAAGGCTTTGTTCTGATGGCATGAGAACATTTGGATTCAAAACTTTGTTTTCTTCATTCTAGGTGATTTTAACAGCAGAATTCTCTTTCATGGGACTTAGTACAAGATTTTCTTGCTCATCACAATCTGAATCTACATCTGAAATGACTGTCTTGACATTATCACATTCTGGAATTAGAACTGGACTTCCTTGCGTGTTGTCTTCTTCTATGGACAGATCTAAACCGACCTGTTTTCTTTCATCACTTTTAGTCATATGGACAACTTCAACCTGTTGATCTATAAATCTGTTCACTGGACTGTCATCCTTTTCAAAAGAGGAAGGAGTTTCACAACACTTTCTTGATCATGTGTGCACTGCAAATCTGCTTTAACTTGAGCTGGAACATGATCGTGCAAGAGTTGATCTATCTCGTCTTCAGACAAAGGAGATAAGTCCTTTTGTTTCCTTTTGCTCAAGCAATGATTGTCTTCAATATTTTCAAGTGAAAGAGTAAATAAATTTTCCTCATACTGCTGATCCATTTCATGTAATTCATGTTGACTATCAACATGCAAAATTCCTTCATTTTCCATCGTACAAAGATCTTGATTCTACTGCAAAGTTTCCTGAGCATCTTGATGGGACTCCTCTAGTTTCTCTTCACGTTGCTGAAATGGATTCTTGTACAAGGCTTCCATGATCTCATCATCCATAAAATTATCATCCTCATAGTATTTTTCAAGGCTTTCAATAAAAGTAGAGGCATGTTTGCAACAGTCATGAACTAGATTCAATGATGGATAAGAGTCTTTATCTCTTTAAATGAATAGGGCATGAAAATCCTTTAAATAGTAAATACAAGCAGGCAACAAACTTTCATACCAAGATTGGGCTTCACCTTCTAGAGTGGCGAGGAATATCTTCATTAAGCAATCTTAAGGAAAATCAACCTTCAACTTGCGAATCTGCATGTGCAATCGAACTAGATGTAAAGCAATATCCTTCTTACCATCATCTTTAAACATAGGTAGATTCTTTGACCAATCTACCTTCGGAATTTTATTTGGAAAGCCTGGAATGTCATCTCGGCTCATGGGAGCGTATCTTCTTACAATATGCTCCATTTTAAAAAATCTCAAAGCTACTGATCCCTCTGCAGTGGAGTCACCATGAAGCATCGGTTGCTGGATTCTTCAGTGAAAGGAGTCGCCAGGTGAATGATTTCAGCCGTCTTCTTATGTTTGATCATTGTTCACCATCAACCATTAGATCTGAACTTGAGATATGTCTTGGGGCAAGACAATCTACAAGCAAACCATTTTTTCCTTAGTGGAGTCGCCACTATGTTAGCACCTAAATTTTCCTTGGGCTGAAAGAAGGCAAAATTCAGGGTAACCACAAACCACACTCAGTCCGGTAACTAGCCCTACCAGAATAGGAGAGGGCTCTCTCCGAGTCACACTCAGTGAATAGATAAATGAAAAGGCTTGAGATGACTTACAATGAACTATTTATCTTAGGCTAGTAAGTGAATATGGATATAAGAAGTGATTTTTATGAATGACTGTGTTTCTGGGATGGTATGGGACCAATGGACCTCAATGAAATAGAGAATTTAATACAAAAGCATGGATTACTTCGTGAGGAAAGATAGGTGGAAAGCCTATAAATTTAGTTTAATATAGTGTGGAATGGAGAGATTGATTAAGAGGGTGAAAAGGGCATGGGCAACATGAATCCTTTTCAACAGAAGAATGAACACTGAACATGAAATTTTCCCACAGGTAGAGCAATAAAATTGAATTCTACCTTAGCTAACTTAGAAAATTTCACTGGAAATGAATATGAAATGAGCTATGAAACATAAAAGGATACATATGAAAGATAAGAGACACATTTTCTACGCTCACAACCACATGAATCTCATGAAACAGATCCACTCCCTTTCATTAATCCTCTGTAAAAAATATACAATGCAGAAACAAAGTTTCTTTCCCATAGTCTCCCAGAAGTTACAAGCCAACCAACCCTTTGCAGATAGTTTGCATACAATATATAGAATGTGCCATGAAGAGATAGAACACCCAAGGGATGGGGAGTTACTTGAATCATTACAAAATGAAGGTGGAGAGCCAAACATCAGCTACACGTGCAGTGCCACAAACATGACAAATGGCTTGGGTGACCCTTTGTCTTCCTTTGCCACTTGGATAGATGCCCATCTGGAGTGAAAATACTTTAAATGCCACCTTTGGTGCTGAAACAATGAAGTGTAGATGAGGGAGCCCACTTTGGAGAAGTTGCGAATCGAAATTTCGCGAAAAGCAGGTGAAATTGGCCTTTTTTCCTATATGCACTGCGCCACATTCTATACGCGTCGCGCCACTTTGGAGGCAATTTTGAGGTACTTTCCAAAGTCCAAAATGTGCCCAAGTGTGCTTGTTGGAAATCCCATCCTGTCTACTTTCCAACCCAAGTGGAATTTTTGAATTTGGTACTCATTTTCCCCTCCAAATCTTCATTCTCCCAAGAATGCTTCCTATGTGTCAAAATAGGGGCAGTGAGGCCATTTTTTGGGTGTTTTTGACCTCCTAGAGACTCAAATCATGCCTAAATTTCTTGCTCGAGTGCCAATAGTCATGATTTTGCATGATGAATCCAAAAATGCAAACCATTTCATTTGTAGCTCCCAATCCTACGCATCACGTCGGTGGCGCGGTGCACAGGGAGAAAAAACCTGTGTTTGTGACCAAAAATTTCCATGTGACCAAAATTGTCCCAAATTTCTTGAAATTTGGGATAGAGGTTCTCTAAGAGGTACTATGCTGGGCCACAGAAGCTTCAGCCATGATTCGAAGCTGATCTTGCTCTTTTGCCTCTTTTGCCTCTTTTGTTGCTTTGCTCAATTTTGCCTTTAAATTCCTTATTCGTGCCTTCCAAACATGATTACGTGCCCAATAATGGTTTTTCATGTGCCTGAGCATGTACTTGTCCTTTTTCGCTTTCGCCAATCACTATGTGTCTCCATCTCATACTCCAATGAATGTTGTGAAGCCATGACTGCTGTGTATACTGTACCTAGGTTGCCCTTTGATGATGGTATGAAACTGGGTGCTTTTGTGATATCTATCAATTTGATGGGCTTCACAAGTAATTTGAAATGATTTGGCACGATTTGGGCCCTTTGTGGGTGTGCACCACGCACCAAGCCTAGTGCACCACGCCCTGTGTGTGCGCCACGCCATTTGATGTTTTACACTGTGGGGTGGCTTTGTGTGTGCCGAGCCCTGTGTGTGCATTGCGCCCTTCTGTGTGTGCGCTGCGCGCAAAGCCCAGTGCGCCGCGCCCTGGTTATGCACTGCACCTGTGGAAAGTTTGAACTGTAGGTAGGCTCTATGTGCATCGTTCCCTCTGTGTGCCCCGCGCCACTTAGTATATGCGCTGCGCTCCTTGGAACTGCCTCCAACTCACTCAAACACGCATGATGCACACTTTGCTCTCCTAATAACTTTGCAACATTTCTTTATGACCTTGATTTGCCCAATGACCTTGTTTGCTTGTGGAAACCTTGTGGAATGAAGAATTTGTAGTTCTGGAGGAAGATTTCAGTCAAGTTCAGGCCTTTTAGCCCTGTGCGTCGTGCCTCCCATGTGCGCTGCGCCAGTGTAAATTTACACTGGAAAATCTCCCTCTGTGCGCTACGCTCCCTCTGTGCGCCAGACCTTTTTGTGGGAGCCTTTGGGAGGCCTTTCTGGTGTCAAAAATGGGTGTAGGATAGCTTTGTGGAAAGGTATTTGAGTCTACTTTCCCAACCAACTAGAATGTTTCAATTTGGAGTTCATTTTCCCTGTCAAAAATCAAATCTCCCAAGACTGGTCAAAATGTGCCTAGTGAGGCTACCTCAAGGCAGAGTGCTGTTGCAGTCAACTTTTGAAGGTGTTCCTCAACTCCAAATTGAGCTCATGATAGCTAATTGGAAATCTATTTGTGTCTAGTTATCATTTTACTCATCAAGAAATTTATTTGGTGAACCGAGCTGGGAGAAAACTTGATTTTCCTAAGGTCACGTCAGAGGTGTATCAATTCTCCCAAGGCAACTGTATTTTTGACATTTCTCTAAAACCATGACACCTGTGTAAAAATTGAAGGAGGTTTTTCTTCCTTAGTTGTTTGTGGACAAACACCTCTCTTAGGTTTCCCAAATTCATCTTTGATTTCTCAGAAACATCATTTGAGTGAAACATATCCTGATGTGTGGGACAAGGGATTTGTTGAAATGAAGCGAAATGAAGGGGATAGGGGGATTCTAAATTCTTGAGAAGATTTTTGGGAGTGGGAGGGATGTTAGAATGTAGGGGAAAGTGGAATCTCATAGATTGAGTGAGGGGAAGGGGTCCAAAAAGGAAAAACACAGGCCTAGCCTAGAAAATTGCCAAGTTGTAGCAAGAAACTAGGGTTTGTGCGAAAAATGAGGAATTTGGGGGATTTTAGTGATGGGAAGTGTTTAATAAGGTACATTATGGATAGGGGAAGGTGTATGAACATCAGGATACAATTTTTTTTGATGATTTGACCATCCAAGAGAAATTAGCTTCAAAACCCTAGGAGAGGGAAATGAACCTTGCCTAGGCCCAACCGAGGCATGAACAAGGTGTAAAATGACCCAGTGGAACTTGACATGATGATGAAAACCCTTTGAATGATGGTACACTCAGTTTGAATGGTGACATGGAACGTCATTTGGACAACTTTGACAAGGGCAAAATCAGACCCTAAACCTAATGCCTAGTGACCAAAGTTTGCTTGAAGACTCACTGAAATGACAAAATTTGACCTTGCACCTTAAAATCACTTGTGTAAGAGCATGTTTGATCACTGGAGGAAGGCTGCAAAGGCTAACACTAATAGTTGTCAGAGAGGAATGATGGTTTTTTGATTGGAAGAAGAATCCATACTATTAATATGTTTAGTAATTTTCATAGGATTATCATCAAGTTGTTGGTCATATATCAATAGAGGAGTAGGAACCTCTTGATCATTGCTAGGTCTCTAAAGAATTTGTAGTGGTGGATTTCTTTTATACTAACCTTGATTTTGGTTTTGAGGTCTAGTAACCGTTTGTTGTATTGTCCTAGGTTGGGTCTCAATCTTTTAAATCCTATTTGATGGGTTTCTAAGAAGAGATGTTATTTCATCTATTTTTGAGTCTTCTGATTTAGTCTTAGAGGAACTAGAGGATTCTTGAAAAGATCTGAGTTTTCTTTGGGCCTTTTCTTCCTTAAGTTTTAAAGAAGTTGAGGCTGCACTATTTGATTCTACTTCTATAGTGTTTGTTTTCATATCTTCAAGAGTTATTTAAGTTCTCTCTCACAGCATAACAACAAAGTCATCATCAAAATCTTTAGAAAATCTAGACTTAGCTGCTGCTACAGGGGGTTTACAATCAACATGCATTTTGTGATAGAGTTTATTGAATCTTTTGATAAAGTTTGATACTGGTTCATCGAAGTTCCTTTTAATCTCTTCAAATTCTATGAGGAAGTAAAGAGGATCCTTTTTCACACCCCATTGATTTTTATATATGGTTATAAGCTCTTCCCAATTTCTAATGGAAACTGATAGTAACTGTCTAAACCAAATCCTCACATTTCCTTCAAGTGACTGTACAAACAATCTCATATAAACATTTTCTTGTTTAATATTCATGTTGTCTGCAAAGTCTAGGAAAGCTTGAAGATGGTCCTTAGCCGAGGGACTAATTTCTCCATTGTAATTGGGAAGGTATTTTAAGTATCTAGCTAGGAATGCATCAAGGTTATTAGGTAAGACTAAGGCAACATATCTAGCCTGTACAATAGGTCGGAAAGCCATGACAGCAGGTGGTGTATGAGGTGCTTGAGGTGTATGAGGTGTTTGAGGTGTATGAGGTTGTCTAGGTGGAGTATGAGGTGTTTGAGGTATATGAGGTTGTCTAGGTGGAGTATGTGTGTTTGTGTGGATGTAGAGGATGAAGAAGTAGAAGAAGTAGATGGTGATTTAGGGATTGATGAACTAGTTGGAGGCGAAGGAGGAGATCTCCTGAAAGACTTCAAAGGAGTCTTAAGAACTAACTTTGGGACCTATAAATGAATACCTTCTTTTGTTTCAAAGAGAGGATTGGAATATATAGAGAAGGTCTCCTCAGGTTGTTAAGAAGAAGAAGCTTTAGGTCGGTCAAAAATGGAAGGAAAATGATAGGTGGTAGGGGATATGAAGTCAATGGGTTTATATTCTGGTAGATTAAAACCTAAATTAGATTCAGTTTTTGTTGATCCTCGTGGTAGTGTGGGTATTGGATGAGATTCTAATGAATGAATAAGGTAGGCTGACTTAAAATCAACTCTTTATCTAGAAGTTCAGCAACCCTAGGTGATAAATGGGAGTAATCAAGATCAGATGGGATATTACTATAGGGGTCTAATGATTGTAATTCTTCATACTGTAGGATTGAAGAGGAAGAAGAATATGGCTGGTTTCCCCTTTTAGAATTGGCTTTTCTCATAAGCCTTTCAGGATCTGACAAAGGACTAACTATGTCAGCTTTTGAACGAGATCTGGTATGTTTAAAAGGTGCTAGCATGTGAGTGTGGAGACACCTAGGTGAATGATTTTAACCTTTGTAAACCCTTAATCACCTTAAAGGAAAAGAAAGAATGAATATCATTGTCCCAAGGGACACTTAAAATAATTTCGAATCCCCGGCAATGGTGCCAGTATGATGTTCTACCTCTGAGATAGTAGTAGGTCAGCTACCAATGCCAGAGCATCTAAAATAATTGTTTTGGTTTTTTGGTTTTAGTTTTGGAAGACTAATGAATGAAGATAGATGTAGAATTGAAATACTTAATCCTTTGGATAATATTAATATCTCAGTAGAGGGCTCCTATGAAACTTTACACAGTGATATAGATCAAATAGTGGTGAGAAGAAGATCAAAAATAATATGATTATCACAGTTTCCAAACTGTAAAACAGAACAATAATAAGTATGAAAACATTTAAACTATGTTCCAAAGATTCAAGGCAATATACTTAAACTTACAAAATATGTTGATGATTTATTGATTAGAGGGGATTAGCTAAACAAACAGTTCATTAATCCATTCTCTTAATAGATTATCACTTCAGGAGCTTATAGGAATAAATTGAGACACAATTATTCCTACCTAGATATCTCTATAAGTCATAAAAATATGAAGAAAAACATAATGATTGATAACTAGAAAAACATACAAGATAACACAAACTGTTTAAAACCAAATTCAGAATCCTCTGCTTTGTATTAAGGTTCCGGAAAGACTAAGTACATCAAGTGTCTACAAAAGCTTCCTTCAAAGGTGCAACCAGGTTCAAAGTAGAATGAATAGTCACTACTTTACAAGCAATTAATAATGAAACTTGAGCTTCGAACCCTTAATAACTTGAGAAGAGAGTTATTTATACAATAATGAAACTAAGAAAATATCCTAAAACTTATTAAGATTTATTCTAGGAGAGGAAAGATCTTCATGGAAGTAGATAGGGGCAGCTGTTGAACTTCTTCTTGCTATCCCTTTTATTTAGGTTGTGCTTGCTTTGTTGTTTGATATTTTCCCCTTTTAAGTTGCTTTATCCTTTAGGCTGGTTAATTCCTTCATTTGATCTTTCACCTAATACTCTTTAAACTCTGTGAATATCCTTTGATCCTGCGGAGTAACCTTTACTGTGTTCCTTTTTACCTTTACTGTGCATTTCTGGTTTTTACTGTGTTTTTCAACAGTAAGATCTTCGTATTTGTCTTCAAATTGTATGCAAGATTTTTTCTTTGTAAGCTTGGAACATAAGTTTTTACCTGCAAAAAATAGAAATTGTTAAGAAAACATAGGTGACAGAGGAGGACATCAATGGCTTTATTGAGCTCGAATGGATATTGGAAGGAGTCCAGAGTGTATCGGAAGGTTAAACAATGTTTTTATTGGTCGCAGAGGCTTATGGAGGTTTTAATATGAAAACAAGAGAAACAAAGAAAAATGGTGACTTTTTCATTTAAACGGAACACCAATCTATTTTATGAATTATGGCGCAAAGTGAACATCGATTGCTTTGTCATTATGCGGGATGTGGTTTTGGTTTTCTTCACAGTGCTTATGAGGTGTGGGCTATTTTGGGAGGGATCACCCAATATAATATGAGTCTGACACATAGCAAAGGGAGGTAAGTGGAATACCGCTTTTTGGGTGGGTAATGCTCGGACAGAGAACCAACCCAAAATTGTAGAGGGTCATTGGATTTGAATGTATTGGATCGGACGGTGGTGGAGTGAAAGAGCAGTGCGGAGGTAAGAGGAAAGAGCAATGAAGGGGCCCAATTGTTATGCTCTTAACTTGCAAGGTGATACCAAAATACCAAATATGCGAAGAAATATACCCAGAACATAGAATAGAGAGTAACAACAATAAGTATTTTATTAGTTAGAAAGCAATGTTCACTTGCCTCTTCGAGGGGGAAACCTCCAATAGAGCAGAGCTCGATGACAAAATAAGACATGATTCTCCTCGCAGGGAGTCTCTACTTTATATATGACTCATACATGCAATACCATGGATCAATAACATTGTTTTTATTAATACCATCTATCTAATGCCATGGCCCATTTGCAACGAACTGTGGTCTCGTCATTAAATGCAGGTTAACCACTTACAATTATTAATATGGGCTTTATTGAATCGATCCTACTACATAAATAAGGGGTTTAGGGTGGGACCCTAACATGCCCTCCCCCTTAAGAATAGCATTGTCCTCAAGGCTGAAGTTGTGGAAACTGCTGAAAAATAGTGGCTGGTTCCCAGGTTGCATCTTCCGGAGAGGTGTCTTTTCACTTGACAAGGACTTCCCTGATCATGCGGCCACGCAGGTGCTGTTCTCGTGTATTTAGGACCTGTTCAGGTTGGAGCCAGATTGACCCTTCTTCATCCAATTTAGGTAGATTGGTTTGAATTCTGCAATTGTTCCCAATCACTTTCTTGACGCATGAGACATGGAAAACTGGATGGATTTTTGCAGTGGTGACAAAGCTAGCTTGTAGGCCACTTCTCCAATGTGCTGAAGTACTTGATATGGTCTGTAGAATTTTGGAGATAGTTTCTAACAACCCTTGTCTTTGAGTGATGTTTTCTTATATGGTTGCAGCCTCAAAAATACCTGATCCCCTTCTTGAAATTGGTGCTCAGAGCGATGTTGATCTATCTATTGCTTCATGCAGTTTTGAGCTTGATGAAGATTCTCTCTAAGATTGGCAAGCATGGTTGTGCGGTTTTGTAGGAGTTGATCCACTGCTTGTACCTTTGAACACCCCTTGATATAAGAAGTAGGGGAAGGAGGGAGTTGACCATAAACTGCTTCATAGGGAGTCACTTTGGTGGTGGCATGATAGTTGGTGTTATACCACCATTCAGCTAGAGGTAACCACTATACCCAAAGATGTTGCTTTTCTGAAGTGAAACACCTAAGGTAGGTTTCCATAAATTTGTTGACGGCTTCAGTTTGACCATCCATTTGTGGATGATAGGAAGTACTAAGTTTTAGTTGGGTGCCCTGTAGCCTGAAAAGTTCCTACCAAAAATTACTAGTGAAGATCAGGTCACGATTAGACACAATAGAAGTGGGCATGCCGTGCAATTTGAAGATATGATCCATGAAAGATTGAGCTACCAAAGTCAGTGTAAATGGGTGGGGTAGGGTACAAAAATGAGCATACTTAGAAAGTCGGTCCACCGCCACCATGATTACTAACTTGTTTCTTGACTTTTGAAGACCTGTAATGAAATCCATAGAAACCTACGTCCATATTGATGCTGGGATGGGCAACAGCTATAATGTGCCTGGTGCTTTGACTGTCTCCCCTTTGTGGCATTGACAGACATCGCATTCTGCTACAAAAGTAAGGATGTCCTTTTTCATGTCTATCCAAAAAAATGATATTCTAGTGTGAGCATACGTCTTCTGAAAGGCAGAATGTCCTGCAATGGGAGATGGGTGCAATTATACCAAAATGCAGCTTTTGAGGGTGGATGTTGGTGATATTACAACTCTGTCCTTGTAGCGAAGAATCTCATCCTAACACGAGTAACCCTTGGTGGAATTTGGATCCACCTGAAATTGAGTAATGAGTTGGGAGAGCCAGGGATGTGAAGACCATTCCCTATGAGCCTCTTCAATCCACTCTGGAATGGGAAGGGAAATTGCGAGTAGGGTACTTTCCTCCTCAAATTAGTGATATAATGCATTTGATACACTATTTTCATGCCCTTTCTTGTAAATGATCTCAGAATAATATCCCACCATTTTGGCAAGCCATTTATTTTGTTGTGGGGAGGATAGGCATTGCTCCAAAAAATATTTAAGATTGTGATGGTCTGTGCGGATTCGGAAACGTCACCCCAGTAAGTAAGGTCGACAAGTATCTATTGCATGTAAGATGGCCATCATTTCCTTCTCATAGGTAGATTGTCCCAGATTCTCCCCACTTAGTTGTTGGCTTGTGAAGGCCAAGGGTTGACCTTCCTATATTAAGACTGCCCTAATACCCGTACCCAAAGAATCACATTCAATGACAAAAGATTTGGTGAAATCAGGTAGTGCTAAGACTAGAGTGGAAGACATGGCATTTTTGAGAGCTATAAACGCCTGTTGTGTGTCATCATTCTAGAAGAATGAATTTTTCTTGAGGAGTTGAGTGAAGGGCTTCGCAATGCGACCATAATTGCGGACAAATTTGCGATAATAGCCTGTGAGACCCAAAGATCCTCTCAAGCTCTTCAAGGTCTTAGGTTGAGGCCACTCTTGCATTGCTTGGATATTTTTGTGGTCCACCTTGACACCTTCACGCCCCACAATGTGGCCCAAATACTCAACTTCTTCCATGCCAAAAGAAAACTTGGACATATTAACAAATAATTTAAGCTTGTGGAGCAGTTGCAAGAGCAGATCTACATGTTGAAGATGTGTGACCTAAGTGCAACTATAGATGAGGATGTCATCAAAGAAGACAAGGAAAAATTTCTTGAGATATGGTGGTTCATAAGGCTCTGAAAAGTAGAGGGGGAATTACAAAGACGGAATGGCATGACCAAGAACTCATAATGGCCTTCATGAGTTCTGAAAGCAATCTGTGGAATGTCGACTTCCTTCATGCGAATTTGGTGGTAGCCAAAGCGAAGGTCCAGCTTAGTGAAGAATTGAGCCCCATTGAGTTCATCCAAAAAATCGTCAACAAATGGGATGGGAAATTTATCTTTGATTGTCAACTTATTGAGGGCCCTGAAGTCTGGACACATCCACCATTCCCCATATTTCTTGAGCACCATGACCACCGGTGATGAATAAGGACTAAAGTTGGGACGAATGACACCTACTTCTAAAAGTTCCTTGATTATTTTTTCTATTTCATTCTTTTTGGTGAACGGATGTCTGTATGGGTGCACATTTGGTGGTTGGGCCCCTGGAACTAAGGTGATGCTATGATCATGTTCCACTCTCGAGGGTGGAAGCTCATGAGGCTTGTCAAAGACTGGCAGATGGTTATTTAAAATCTGTTGCATGTCAGGATGAATCGGCAGAGAATTGGATTCGACGGCCTGGATGGCATTAAATTGAGCTAGAACTCCATGATGGCCCTTTTTTAGCAATTTTTCCATCCTATGTGAGTTGACGATAGAGGGAGCTCCTGCCTAGAGTCTGCGGAGGGTATGTGTGGAGTTGTTCTGCTTAAAGCTCATATATAACTCCTAGAAATCCATTGTGATTGGCCCAAGAGTGCGAAGCCATTTGGCACTAAGGACAACGCCGCACCCTCCCATGTGTATGGAAAACATGTGGGTCTTCAACTGATAATCCCCCATTTGAAGTTTGACATTTTCATAGCGGCCTTCACATTTCATTGTTCCCACATCCGCAATTTGGACTTGGAAGTTAGAAACTGCTCGTATAAAATAATGACTGCTTCCGTGAATTTTTGATGGATGAAATTATGTGTGCTTCCACTATCAATCAAGACTACTACTGGGTGATGTTTAATAAAACCTCTGATTTTGAGAGTTTGAGTTGAAGAAATCCTTGCCAAAGAATGCAACGAAATAACTGGTTTGTCAGGGACATTGTCC
The DNA here is from genome assembly GCA_000404065.3 of Pinus taeda. NCBI lineage: Eukaryota > Viridiplantae > Streptophyta > Pinopsida > Pinales > Pinaceae > Pinus > Pinus taeda. Next base: position 32,402 of record APFE030845009.1, read on the forward strand.
TTCTGGTTGTCCTCTTCTGCCTCCTCAGGTTTCCTCATGTACTGGGGCTTCCTTCGATTAGCTGTAATCAGTGGCATCAATTTGAAAAAAATTGGGCTCCTTGCATTTATGACCAAGGGAGTATTTTTCATCACAGTAGTAACATAATCCCTGCTTTCTTCTTTCGGCCATTTCTGCAAGTGACGCCTGTTGAACCTTAAGTGTTTGAGTCATGCTGTGAGCCTGTGGGGGGGCGACCCTTGGTGGTGAAATTTGGGTGAATGGACTGGGCCGCTAATGCACGTTCCACGTTATGAGCTACCTTGCAAGCATCCGACCATTTGGGAGGGTGGTGCAGTCGTACATGGGCTTGTATGGCCTCTTTAAGGCCGTTGATAAAACATTCTGTGTAGAACGCATCGGGGAGATCCCTAGTGTGGAAAGCTAAGGATTCATAGGCTGTAACATATTCATCCACTGTGCCAGTCTGTTGGAGCTTAGTGAGATGACCCAAAAAGCGGATTCATGGTCAAAGCGCTCTGTAAGAGCTTTTTCGAAGGTGGCCCAAGTCAAAAAATTGCCATTGCCACGTTGATGTCATTCCCACCATTTCCATATTTCATTGTCCAAGTACATGCTCGCCACCATAAACTGAGCCTCATTATCTAAGATGTTATTCATATTGAAATACTGCTCCATTTGTGCTACCCATGTGGCTTGGGATGTCGCGGATGGGATTGTTGGTGGGTGCCCCAGAGGTGAAGAGAGTGGCTAGACTCACCCTCACTGTGTCCATTGCCAATATATGCCTCCTCGCGGGCTTCCTCCTTGCCCTTAGAGAGTGTGTTAGTTAGTTTGTCAAGCTGAGTGTCAAGCTATAAAGAGGGTCTCTTTCACCTATAATTACCTCACATTAATATGTCAATCCGGGAACCTTTTTTTATTTCAAAGAGTGTCTCAGTCTGAGGCTATCATTTGCCAGAGTAATGCTAGTAGTGCAGTGCTCGAAAATACAAGAGGAAACAGATGCTTGTTTATAGCTAACTACTTCGAAAGGTTAAAGCACACATTCAGAAAACTAAGCAATTTATCAGTTAAGGGTTTAGTAGCAATAACTCATCCCTTTGTAAACTGATGGAAAAGGAAACCAGAGAACAGATCATGGATCTGGGAGCCGGACAGTAGATGTCAATGCTCACTACATCCTAGGATCCTTCTTCACACCAAAATAACAAATGACAGGAAATGAAACGACAGATAGGAAATGGAACAGTAGTTAAGAACTTGTAACGGAAACTAAGTCTAACAAGCAGTAACAACTTAGTCTGTAAGATCAAATGCACTAATCGTAATCAACAGGAATCAAACGACAATCCTTCACCCTTAAGGGCGGATTGAATAACACACCAAAATGGAGCAGCACTGATTAATGATGAATTATAGAACAGTGCTTGAAAACCATATATACACACGACACACCTTAATAGTAATCTGATCCAGTTATCAATCTCAGTTAGAAAGAGTACGACTGCAATTCAAAATAGAACAACATTGTTTATAGATTCAATAATCGCAAAGAAGATAACTCCCAAGATGAATTCCGTAATGTCAATGAACAAGTGAACAACACAAAGGCTCTGTAACAGTATTCTGTAAAGACTAGCGATATTATATCAACACCTAAAAGAACAGTGATACGATGCAGAGTCAATACAATAGTTCTGTCTTTAGAAACCTTAATAAATTAAACATAAAAAATCATGTGATCTAAACTTACAAAACACATCAGATTACCAAATAACGTCGATAAGCAAACCACGCATAAACCAAACGTAATAGTACAGGAGCAAGTGTCCTCCAGGGCTGGGCCCTTAGCCTCCAGGGGTACACCGCTTGAATTTATTCCAAACTCAGAGATGAAATAGAAACTAAGTTTGTACTAATGCATAAATTGGAATTACAATAGATCAGTTCTTAACGAGACTCGATGATAAAATTTTTGATCTTAAAGGAAATTACATAAAACATAACAGATTCTAACTCCCCTCAAGCTAACAGTACTGCCCCTTTTATAATGGTGAAGGTGGAGATATCTAAGTGCAGAAATAGTTAAAACAACGATCCCTCAGGATCAAGGATCCTGAGGGATTCACCGAACCGTTAGTCCTTAGTCATCTTTCTTCTTTCCTTCACTGAGCCGATATCCCCACTTCCTTTCCAGGGCTAATTCACTTTGATTTTCTTTGCCTTGTTTGCATACGGTTCTCCATCAAAGTGACAACGGTTAACCCGTCCTTGTCCTCTCCTTTGGAACAATAGTTTCTCATTCTTCTTCCTTTCTGCATAAGGAAATGACAATTGTCAGTGTTTTCGTCTTGCATATTAATCTCACATGTTTTATTACAATTCCTTATCATTTTCCTAGTTCATGATGCAAAAGGTTTGTAAGTTCTAATGAAAATATGCTGAAATAATTACCAAAAACATACCTTCTTTAGTACTCCACACACCCCGCTCCTTACCCTTTTTCATGCCCTCATGAAAACATTATAGTTGACATGTAAGGTAGTGAATGAGTAGGCTGGAGATGGAATCTCATGTGAAGGCCTACAACCATGATGCATAACTAGGTGTTCAAAGAAATGGCCTATCTGACCCTCAGGAATCTCATACAGGGTTTGGTATCCGGGTGCAGGGTGCCAAATAATTAGACTCCGGAATATATATCCTAACCAGGATGGCCCTGCCCTCAAAATGACTTCGCCATGGAGGTGCAAGCGGTTGGCGGCTAATTTAAAATTTTCATACTTAAATGGTTCCCTGAGCTGGATATTCGGATTAGAGATCTGATATTGAAATTTAGCCGCATCAATGGCAAGGTCTTTGATAGAGAAAAATTATTCTATTCCCTGTCGAATGATTGCCTCATGAATAAGTCCTAATGCTTCAATTACACCTGGAGTCTTCATGAGATTTCTATGTTTTCTCCACAACTGTACTGGATTCCTAGGCTCAGCTCTTATCCACAAATCTTATCCGTTTTCTTGTCTTTGGAAAGCATTATAGGATTTAAGCCATTTAATTTGATTAACCCCAAATGAAATAAATGCCAATAATTGGATATCCCCAACAAAAGGGCCAAGGTTCAGCTCGGTCTCCTAGTCTAATACAAGGTTATGTAAATAAAACTCACACAGTAGTCTCTGAAATTTTACCTCGTAGTGCTTACAACAGTTTATAAAATCATCGATGGTGTTAATTTGTATGGGAGCACCTGCTTTAACAACTTTTATTTTCAATTGCAAATATCGTTCCATTAAAAGAAAGGCATAATACTTAGCAGGAGCTCTACATGCTAGGACGTAATTGTATAAATAACATAAGGTATCCATCTGCTTGATAACTATATCTAACCTACGAGTTACCTTCGTGACTTTTTCTTCTTCCCTTCGCCACCCTTCAAAGGCCTGGCTTTCGGATAGATTGATGTTCCTAAGCTACTGTTGTAGCTCTTAATACTTTTCTCAAGGGACCGTTTGCTCTATAAGCTTTTCTGTTGCTTGCTGAGCTTGTTTCAAACCCTTTCGTAGGGTTATTGTTTTCGGATCTCTTTTCCATGTGGCAGTGGAGGCCGGGAGTTTTACCTGAATTTTCCTATTGCGTTGTTTTGCATTCATGACCTTTATCACTCCCGAAGGAGGTGTCTTCATCTGAATTTCCTTATCGCGAGTCAACATATCATCCATTTCTATTTTAATGTGGATATCAATCCATTTCTGTTCCTTTTTAATTGGAATAGCAGTCTAATCCTCAACATCATTTGGAATAGCAACCTGCTTTTCGACAGGGTTTTGAACAGCAAGATGGACTCTGGTCCTCCGACCCTTTGTCTTGAGGGGTTTTGCTGTAGTGGTTGCATTTTTCCTTCCCGAAGTCCTTTTTACTCTTTTCCTTACTTTTAAAATCCTAATCTGCTGTCGAAGCTGAACTATTACATTCAGTGGTCTCTACTATTCTTTTCGCAATTCCTTAATTTCCTCAATTTCCTTAGAAGGAACAGTAGGTTGTTCACTACAACCTAGACTGTGGCTAATTCCCTGATTTTCTCTCTGGGGTGCTTCTTCGTTGCTCTGCTCTGGTTGCTCTGGGGCAAGAACCCTAATTGATTCTGTTATTTCTTGGGTGACTTCCTTTTCTTCCCCCCTTTCCTCCGGAATTTCTTTTGGTGTCGTCTCGCTAGGAGTGGATTGTTCTTGTTCTACATCTCCTATCATATTTTCATCATGAACAGGTAGATTCTCTTTTTCTACCTCCTCTACATGTGATTCTTCAGGTGAATTTCCCTCTTGAGGTTCCTCTTTAGCATGGAGATCTAATGGACTGGAAAGTTGGCCATATTCACCCATATTGGCCAAAACTTTGGCCAATTCATCTTCTCCTAATGGGTCGTGCAATGGGCTACCTTCCTGCTGTTCTGTTTCCTCCTCCTATTCAGATTGCTCGGTTTCTTCTTCCATTTCTCCTTCCTCTTTTTCCTGCATTCCTTTCTCATTGTCTTCCCCATCTAATCGTGGGGGTTGCTCATCTTCTATCTCTACCAGTTGGCTGGTGTTTTCTTGGGGCTTCTCCAGCCTCCCTCGTAGCCGTGCTAGCCAGACCGATTTCCTTCATTTTTCTAGACACTCAGGTGTATTGGTGGCATGTTTACGTTTTGGGGATGGTGTGGTCAATCCTCCATCTATCATGGCAATTAGATCTTCCCAGCTACTCTGTTGCTGGGTAAGGCTATGGCTGACTATTAACGAATCAACCCATGATGACTAACAACTAACTCTACATGTTGTGCCTTTTTTATGCTCTATGCAACGTCATGAAGTAATGAATTCAAAAATGCAGGTAAATTTACAGAGCATTTTTTCTTTAGTATAGCTAAGAGTTTAAGATGTCGTGGTCTTACCATGTCTTTTCTGCCTTCACAGGCAATGTAGCTTTGAGTGGTCTTCACCAATTCTGCCCACGACTCGCCTAATGTTGCTGACAGAACCCCCTTTCCTCTAATTGTCAGGCTCTGGCCTTCCTCCTGGAAGATTTCTATGATCTTCTGCAATATCTCCTTCTTTAACGTCCATACAGGTCCATCTGCTAGCAGTCCCGAGACTTCTGCGATTATGTCATTGGTGACTACTATGTGTCTCCCCCTCACTGTGGAGTGATCCTCTTGCAAGTTCTGCAAGAATTCAATTGCTACAGTCTCGTTGGATTCCTGTAAGCGATTGAGATAAGTTAGCCACCCTACTCTTGCCAGGATTTCCCAGGCAACAACAGAGACTCCTAACACCTGCGGTTATCTCCAAATCGATCTTCCTCCCATGTTTATGGTTTCACTGTAAAATCTCAATGGAACGACAGATGTTCACGCTGTTGAAACACAAAGAGGCTGACAGACGCAAGACTCGCTCAAAATCTAATGATGCATCGTATATAATGGAAATGGCTTATGAACAAAAAGTCATGCAGAAAAATAAAAAATATAGTATACCATTGAGTCGTGCTATTCCCAAGTACACAGCTTCCTGAATAGTGATCTGACACGTAATCCAAGGAATGATGAGGTTTACCTCCCCCCCCACAATGTGATAGGCTGTCTCGGTCGTCAAATAAAGGAGTGACGTGCCATTCTGAAACAGATTCCTTAAGGAACAACGTATGACAATATGCCATGTTTACAAAAGTAGAAAATTATCGAAATTGAGGCATAGAGTTGGGTCGCTTAATACGTAAGAGACTGCGGTGATATGATGCGAAGCTGGGGGGGTAGGACATCTGCCGTGGATACGGAGTCTCATGCGGTCATTGTCAATTGTTCTGTCATGATTGGTGATAATAGATGTACATGCATTGTATGGTTCGAGAAATAATATATGATTGATTACTAAGGCATAAGAAACAAAAGGGTCCTAATAACTACCTATTGGTGTAAATAATGTGACTTCAAAACCATTAACAATGCTCTGCTGCCGAAAGGTGTCCATAACCTTGGTAGAGTTGTTTATTTCACCCATGGAACCATGATCCTTTGTGTATGCTTAGGAAATGTTGTGTGATGTCAAAATGTAGGCCATTATGCTGGCTTGGTGACTAGTTAGCCATAATGCCATTCATGAGGAAGGAGCGAAAGGTGGGCAGGCCGGCTCGTGATGAGACCTCCTATTCCAAGGGTTCTTTATTTGATATACCTTTTGGACCATATCCCTGGTGTGGTGGCCATAGTGGGAATGCCACTTCGCTTTCGTCCTCATGATCATGGTAGGCTGGCTCTTGAAGAGACCCCCTATCCTACATTTGACAACTTAAGTCATTAAGACATCATTGTTTGCTCTCTTTTTTCTTTCTCTTTCATGAAGTACTTTCCCTATTTATACACAAAGGGTGGTTCAACACTCCTTAAGAGTAAGAATGGTGGAAGAAGTCTTAACATCTCAATAGGAAGATATAAACCCTTTGCTCTTATTCCTGAATAATAATAAAAAAGGATTAAAAGGCACCAACATGATAAAGATAACCAACCAGAGCAGAATTAGTAGAACAATGACAACAAAAGATAATGAATAAGCGTGTCCTTCCTTCTGTCCTCTTACCAATTCAGAGAAATTTCTTATAAAAATAGCGATTTTATGATTCACTGATTTCAGTATGTTGTGATTTTGTATTCATTACATAAGTACATAGTTGTATTCTAAAAGACTTGAAAGAACAGGAACAGTAAGCATCCTTAATTTAGAACAGCAAAGGGAACAAGTTGTTTCAAAAAGGGAGAGCAAAAGAATGCAAGTGGTGTTCCTTTTGGAAAAATGAACAACAAAAGACCAAAAATGTTGTTCCTTTGGAAAAAGGAATAGCAGAAAATGCAAATGTCGTTCGTTTGAAAAAGGAACAGTAAAACAAACAAATGTCGTTCCTTTGGAAAAGGAACATCAAAAATCGAAAACATTGTTCCTTTGGAAAAGAAACAGAAAAACACACAAATGCCATTCCTTTGAAAAATGAATAGCAAAGCACACAGATGTTGTTCCTTTGAAAAAGGAATAGCAAAAACCGAAAATGTTGTTCCTTTGGAAAAGGAACAACAAAAACCGAAAATGTTGTTCTTTTAGAAAAGGAACAACAGAATACACAAATGTCGTTCCTTTGGAAAACGAACAATAGAAATCGAAAAGGTTGTTCCTTTGGAAAAGGAACAACAGAACATAGAAATGTCGTTCCTTTGGAAAAGGAACAACAGAAATCGAAAATGTTGTTCCTCTGGAAAAGGAACAACAAAGCACACAAATGCCATTCCTTTGAAAAAGGAACACCAAAAACCGAAAATGTTGTTCCTTTGGAAAAGGAATAATAGAATGCACAAATGTTGTTCCTTTGGAAAAGGAACATCAGAAATCGAAAATGTTGTTCCTTTGGAAAAGGAACAGCAGACCACACAAATGTCGTTCCTTTAGAAAAGGAACAACAGAAATCGAAAATGTTGTTCCTTTGGAAAGGAAGAACAAAGAACACAAATGTTGTTCCTTTGAAAAAGGAACAACAAAAACCGAAAATGCTGTTCCTTTGGAAAAGGAACAGTAGAAACCGAAAATGTTGTTCCTTTGGAAAAGGAACAGCAGAACGCGGAAATAAAGAAAAAGAACAAAATTACAGCAAAATGACCGTTGATCCAAAGGGTGTTGTTCTTTTGAAAAAGGAACAACAGGAAGAAAATGCTGTCTTTTTTAGAAAAGGAACAACAAAAATAGTAACGACAAAACATTGACTCAAAAATATGTACAAAAATGATTCAACAAAAGAAAAGAAATTATGTACAAACTGTGGAAAGAAATAGATTTCTTAATGAATTACAGGTGAGGAAGACTTATCTACCTCCCCCAAAATTTCCATATCAGAGTCTTGGCATCGTTGCTGGCAGAAGGACTCCCGAGTGAGTGGTTTGCGATAAAGACGAACTTGGTGGCCATTTGCCTTGAAGGCATATCCAGAACCGTCAATAGTGATTAGAGTAAGGGTACCATTGTCATGTACTTTCTAGATTTCGTATGGTCCCAACCAACAAGTCTGGAGTTTCCCGGGGAAGTCATGAAACCTAGAGTCATACAAAAGTGCCTAGTTTCCTTCGTGGAAGAATTTATTTTTAATGAGAGCATCATGCCATTTAGCTCGCTGCTGTTGGATCAGGGTAGTGTTTTGAAGTGCAGAGATCCTAATTTCGTCCACCTCATTGATTTGCTATAATCGATTAATCTGTGCCTCGGTTAGATCTAAGCCAACTTCCTGTGTTGTTCGCAATGTTTGGATTTCAAATTCTATGGGGAAAATGGATTGTTTTCCAAGCACTAATTGATAAGGTGAGTAACCAGTGGTACTTCTCCATGTTGTTCTATAAGCCCACAGTGCTTCAATAGTCTGGTAGCCAAATTACGTCTATGTGACACAATAGTTTTTGTTAGGATTGCTTCTATTAGTTTATTGCTATTAGATATCATTTTTTTTGGGATTCAACTGCGTTAAGTAAGTCATTCAAATGTATGACCATTTCCATGAGCGGTAGTTGTAACTGACTAATTTCTCATGATTTTTGAATAGTTCACTTAGCACTCATTGCATCGGGTGATGCTCACAGGGGAGGCCATAACGTACAAATAGATGGAACAGGAACTGTATGACAGAATCCTCTGTAGCTCTTGGCAATGCCCGTGCTTCAACCTACTTGGTGACATATTCTATTTCCACCAAAATATATGTTTTCTGGTTTGATGATTGTTGCGGGAAATTCTCCCCTAAGGTTCTTGGGTGAAACCTTAGCAGACGGAAGATTATCTAAGTTAAGAAACACACACACATACAACCGGTTATGCTATAGATAACTACCTCTAGGGTGAGAGGGGCATACCTGATGTCCTACGTTTGGGTAGTTACTCAAGGGTGCAAACCCTTCTTCACGTCCCTTCCGCTCCTTGGTCCTGTAAAAACCACAATTCCACAAACTACAACAGTATATGGACAAGATTTTACATAAAAAAAGATCTTTATGTTATATGAAAAATGAGTTAGTTACAAACTTATAAACATCTATTCAAGTATGAACTTCACATATAAATATCATTAACACAAAGAAAAGAGCGTTTTGGGAACAAGACGTGTTTCTTTATTAGATGAATAAAATAATATGGAACAAGAGCAATATCACCTGAATCCGCTTCTGCAGGCTCCAAGCTCA
>APFE030845012.1:0-59532 GCA_000404065.3 Pinus taeda
CAATCGGGTGTCAAGCCACGGATCAAGTGTCGGTAATACCGAGGAGAGAATGAACCATCGGATCACTACATATCGTGACCGTCGGATTGTAAGTTACAAAATGTTCAACGGTAAAGAAACACACTTTACCTAACTCTATACCTAACTCTATACTAGACCAAGTTGAACTTAACTATTTCCTATGTGTCGGAATATCCTAACATCAAGCACTAGTAATGAGTGGCTAGAACTCCATAAGAAGAAAGGTAGAGTGGGGATGGAACCCAAGACTAAGTGTCCACACCATGACATTTTAAAAGGTGAGCTAGGCACATGAAACCTAGGTTAGGTAGATAAAAGAGAAGTTGAAGTCTCTAAGTGGTGAGAAGGGGGTTTTTCATTTGACACTTGGAGGGTTCACTCACGCATAAAAAAAAAATTCCTTCCCTTGTTATGAGGGGAAACCCTATCTCACTCGACCCATACATTCTACAAGTGAAGCTCTTTGTCAAAGGAAGAAAGGAGTATGTTAGGGAATCCATGGTTGGTGCTACATGATCAAGCTACAAACTCAAAGATAAGAGTTTGAATTAACCAATACTTGTGGCTTGATAACTGGATGTGTCAAACCTTGATATAATGCCATGGCCAAAGCTCAGTTATGTTTTCCTAGGGTAAGGCATAAACTTGGAATGTAAACTGGTGAGTAGAATTTCCATGCATAAGTCCACATGACTGCTTGGGAGACTTGCAATTGTAGTGAGAACATCCAGAGCCACAATATTTTGAGACTTATTGATTGTTCTAGACTTAAAGCTTAAGAGGAGTAGTGGCACAACTTGATGGATTGTAAAGGAAATGAAAGATTGCACTATCTTGGGTGTGTAGGGTGGGAGATGTAATATTGTGTTTAGGGAGGTTGTTGAGGTTGACATTTGACCCAATACTTGTACAGTACTAACTGCACAATGCAATTGGCTCTAGGTGAGCTTTTACCCCTGTGGAGTTATGGCCCCAACTTGAGGATGACCCACTATTAGAAACCTAAAGTAGTGTGGTCTATACTGGAAGGAACATGTGAGGCCTATAGAAAATTGGTGTTAATCAAAGAAGAAATCTTCTCCCAAATTATTGATTAAGTCATAGATGTTGCTCATAATTCTATATACTTCGATTACATATGTCTTCAATAAATTACTTGATTTTAATGTTGAATATATAATGTTAAATGTTGAATGGTTGTGGATGTGCTATGTCATTATACAAATTTGTGGTTATGCTTGTTGGTGTGTAATACCCCCAACATGTAGTCCCTTACAAATATTTTAATTGTAATTAATTATGTTAATGATACATATATGCGCATGTAAATGTAAATGAGTTAAAATACCTGAAATAATTGTAATATATTTTAATAACACTTAATGAAGAGGTGGAGCCTTGATATGAACCATAAAAAGCCATGAGAGGGGAGGGAACCTAACAAAGGGAGTAATGGAATTAATCCTTACCAATAAATTATTTGGCTTAGTTGAATATTCATAAAGTCTAAGATTGTAAATTTTCCTAAGAAAATATCTAATGGAAAGGATATGGTAGTGACTTCATATGTATGGAAGTGGTTGGGATGTATTCCAATTGTCTTATCCATGGTATGGGAAAAGATCCATCTAAAGACTTTTGGTGTCTAACCAGAATCTTATGATCTCACCATAATGGGAAGATGTAACATGAAATCCATCAAAGAAGAAATCCTCAAAAGAAGAAAAGCCATGAAGAGAAGAGATAATTGAGACCAACATTCATGGGGTTGACATAGAGAAGAGAAGTATGCAAGAGAAAGAGTAGCATGGGCATCCACGAGCATGCATAGAAGAGCCTCTTATGTGGAAAGGAAATAGAAATACACAAGGGTTCTAAGACACAACAACCTGTGTGTGACTATAATCCACCCGATTCAGAAATTTTGTGACTATAATCCATACAATCTCTAACCAACCTTGAAGTCTTTAGGCATCATGAAGTCTTATAGTCAAGGTACTAGTTATGACTTGCTCCCATGAGGTAAACAAGTGGCATAGGGTTGTAACTCCCTCCTAGCAGTCTTCCTTTTGAGCTTCTCACTCCATCATTTCCCCTGTGTCATAGTATTTAATTTCCATGAGATCTACTCAAAAAATTTGAATTAGAAAATTTTAATTGCCAAACTTTGCTTCATTCAAAGCCTAATCTCATAAGCATGAAACTTTTAGTGATGTTGTTGGGCTCCCTTGTAGGTGGTGTTTTGATGTCATGGTGGCATCTATCTCACATCCCATTCCAACATTCTTCTTGTAATTTGATTGTTTTAATTAGCCAAACAGTTGTCAGCGTTTGCACATACAATCTCTTCATTACAAAAATTTGCAACATTCTAAAGTGATCCTAGAATTATCACACTTGTAATAATTCTATCACTCCAACTGAATTCAAATAAATTGAAATAAAACTGTCATAACATCATATGTGTGCATCACACTTATTCTAAGCATTCCATAATGCAATCAACTTTTATTTCAACAGTTCAAAGAGCCTGAAAAGGAGATGCATATCTTTAAATTCATGAACAATTTTAGTTCTCTATTTTGTTTTGCACGCATTAGTAAGTCATTTCCATCTTTCACACTAAAGGCTTCATGTCTTAACCATACCCCTTCCTAGGGATTTATGCAATACATGCATCAAACTTGAAACAACATATAGCAAATTCAACTGAAACAAATTCTTACCTGATTCCTTCCCTTTACCTTTTTACCCTTACTTTTTTCTTTCTTTACTTACTTTTCATTGCAAGCCTTCTTACTTGAAGTCTTTTCAAGGAATCTAGTTGGATTTTAGCATACCTTATGTTGCAATATTCAACTTCCCTGAAATTATCTCACCTTGACGTATTAGTCACAACTCTATCAATTTAGTTGTTTACAGGTTTCAATGAAACTTCATAAAGGTATTCACATTAGGTATCCAATATACAAAGTCTAGCATTGTCTTGTTACTTCTAAAGTTAACTTTCACTTTCTATTATTTTCAAATATTTACATGACAAGGCTTATAAGCCCAACATATTATATGCATACAATTAGTGGTAATTAACCAGCAAGAGATCACTCTTGCACTCTTTTCTGATTAATATTCCTCATGACAGGGAGTTTTATTGGGTAAGATCCTCATGTTACCCAAAGCACACCATTCACACAGTCATCGTATTTAAAAAATGAATTTAATTATTCTCATACTATGATGGTTCTCAACAAATGAACTTTCAAAAGAAATTGCATCATTATTCATTTATCTCATTTTCCCATTTTTCACATACTCATAAAATATAAAGGATGTATCAGCCAAGAAAATTTTAAGGTAAGGGAACCTCCTTCCTAAGTCATCTTCACAGTTGTAACATTGTTGTCTAATTGGTTCATATTAATCCAATTAAGCCTCCTTGACTAATATTTTACCCTCATCTTCCCTCTAGTGAAATTTATATCATGCACATACTTAATTAGAGCCTTGTACTTTTAGTTGGGTTTTATTCAAGTCCTCTCTATTAGCTTCTTTCCTTCCCTTTCCCACACCCAACAAACCAAACGAAGAAGGAAAAAACTGAAAAACAAGGAAAAACCATGACAATCACACATGACAAACAACACAAAGCATGACCATGCTCAAAGTCAACAAAACAAAAACATGTATCCAACAACCACAATCAAAGAATTTGTAAAACATCTCCAACATGTGATTGGTTTTCTCTTCTTCACAACCTTAGGAGGTTTCTCTCTAATCTTCTCAACATGACACTCTTTCATTTCTTCAAAGATTGGTCCATGTTGCAATCGCCCTTGCATGTAGGACAACTTTTGTAGTAGCATTGTATTTAGATTTGCATGTTCTTCTTGTTTTCTAATGAGTCTTTCATTCTTTGTTTTTTAACTCTTCAACTCAACCCCAAGGCTCCTAAGAGTAGCCATCCCATTATGGGATCTTTCCTCTTCTTGGTCATGATAGGTTTGGTCCATGTTGTGCATATTTCTTTCCATTCCTCTATTTCTTGCTACAAATTGTATCTTCTTTTATGTGTGTTTTCTTATGTGTTGTCACACACCCACAACTATTAGTCTAATCTGGCATGAGTATGTCAATATATTACCTTGGTCTATCAGTATTGTGCATGTTGACATAAGGTTGTTCACTTAAATCAATATTTTTGTTAGTCACATAAAATAAAACTCATTTAAGCATACTAGCAAAGTTTAATATTCATGTTAGCTATAAATCTAAATAAAGTCTGTGTGTGCAATTACTAAAATGTCATGTTAAATTCTACCCAAAACCCTTTTCAAGTTCAATGTTGAACCTAAGCTATCATCATTTTGTATCAAGGCTCTAAAATTCATCTTTAAAGGCCCATCTAGTATGACCGTTGACCCTGGGCTTTGACACCACTTTTCAACACTCCCTCCCACTCCTTGTGATATCCCGGACTATGGGAGGTGTTACTTAATAACTTAAACCAACCTACATAATTTTTCATGAATATGGGGTTTTAAAAATGCTCCTTTTTCAAATTTTGTAGAATTAAAATATGATATCACCATCACACCCAACCCATTAACTTATTTCTAGTGATATAAAATTTATCTCAATCTGACTCATTGATTGAAAGTTATGCCTTCATGAAGTCTGACCAATCATTAAGGGCCACATAAACAGAAGGCCATCACGTGGATCCATATTAGCCCCTATGGAATCACCACATCATCATCGTCCCATGTACAGTCCATATGTATGGTATTCACCCATGTGCAATATTCCACTACGAACCCTCCAACAAAACCTGGGTGGTATTAAACGTTGATGGTATCCAATTTCGAACACCCCTCCCCCCACGTTAAATCCCAGTAGACCAAGGGAGGCCAAGACAAATAATGTTTGTTGATCAATCCCACACCATATTTGTCCCATCTAGAAATGGTTCCCAATTAAATGAGGCACCAAAGATGGGAGTTTCAATAACAAGCCCCCCCATTAAACTTTAGAAAACTAGTGGGGTCCCAGAATGCATGTGGGTCATTAATCCATCCACGATCACTGTCGGGACTATTAAAATAAAATCAACCAATAATAGGCTCGATCTACTAGCATTGGGGTGGTCCTATTACTTAATAGCCCAAACAGATGGGTAATTTTCTGTAGAAATTTCTCTATGGATCAACTAGCTCTCATACCATGTAGAAATTCTCACTGTACATCACTCTGATTATGAAATGTACTAAAGCAAAATACTTAATCTACTTCTACAATTAAACTTGTGGAAGCTTAATCGATTTGAGAAAGATCAAACAGAACACATATAACAGAGAAGAAGAATCAATACACATGAAACACAGAAGAATACTCTAGGGAAAGCCTCAGCTAAAAACCACACTATCTGTATTATCATACAAGTGGAAATATCTCAAGATTACACAATGATTTAGCTCTCAAGCTATCCAGCTCTTAAGACAATCCCTCACTACTGCTCATAGACAAACAAATCTTCTCACAAAGCTTCTCCTCTGCCCTCCAAGTCTCCTATTTCCTTGAGTAGTTTCTCCTGGGTCCTCTCCTTGCCACCTGTGTGATTCTCACCTCACACACAACACTGACCTCTAAAATAACTGTGCAATCTTGAAGGAGATAATTCGCTCTGCATGGATGAGTTTCCTTTATAGGAAAATTCCTCCAATTGATAGTATAATGTCCCTGTCTTTAATCTCAACTGAGTCTTTCTCTGAACTAACATGCATTGGTTATTTATGAGAATATTCAGTTATCTGGAGAACACTAGTTGCATGCATGCATGCATTAACTGACTGAACTCACAATTAGTTCCTCCAATTGTTTGGAACTAATTTAACTGGACTTAACTCAGTTAACTAAGCTAACTAATTAAAACTCAAATACAACTCATCCTTATCTCCTTAATTAAGGGATAACTTCCTCAATTAAAGGGATAACTGATGCATGTTTTCACAAAGACTTCATGCTTGATTTTCTCCAACTAATTAATTCAAGATGAACTAATTAATTATTTTTCAAACAGCTAGTGAGACTAAATTCAAATTTTAATTCTCAATTTTGATTCAAGGGCAAATCAAAATTGGAATATATCCCGAAATTCTATTTATAGCAATGTTATTTTTAGCATTTCTATTTTTTCTATTTCCAACAGAGTTGGAGTATATCTTGAAATGCTATTTATAGCAATGCTATTTTTAGCATTTCTTGTTGCTATTTTCAACACTCCCTCTCGACAAGAAAGACATTCAACTCAAACCTGATTCTGAACCTTTGGAATGTTCTACATGCAACACTTCCCTCAAGCGTTGTTGCTTCAGCAACTGCAGAAACAAAAAATATCCAACCTGAATTAGAATGATGCCTCTGTCATCAAAGTCTCTGACTGTTATTTCCTCTGTCGACTGAAACTCTGCACCTCTGTTCTCTTCAGTATCTGACTGCTCTAGCCTCTATCACTTTGATCTTTGACTGCATCGATCACACTGATTCCTCCTGCTGCATCCGTGTTGTGCTGGTCCTATCTCCCAGCATGCATCTGCACTGCACCTCCTCTCATCATGTTGCATCATGATACACATTGCTGCATTGCAACTCAGTTACTGAGAAGTAAGTAATTGGTCTCCCAACTGACCTCCCAGTTGGGCTAGAAACACCCAATGATGTTGAAGGTCCCTCTCTCGCTCAATCCGCATCTGTCTCTACCCACTCAGCCAGCCTGCTACTCCTCGTCGGGGCTTCTGTAGCAAGGTCTAATTAAAGAAGCTAGGTACCTCAAGGATCCTACCCCTATTTTAGCTTTCTTGGGAATATCTCTTCACATCGCCCCACCTCACACTTGGAGGTATGGCTGCATGTGATCCCTTTGCCCACTTGGCTCGAAATTTCCCCCTGCTAGAGGTCTCTACATGAGTGAATGCCTCCACTCGGTCTCCTCTTAGCATGTCTAATTGTGGCTCCTCCAAAATTGTCTAAGACTTATTTTGGACTACATGTTGAGTGGTAATTTACTCTCCCTCTCAACCACCAAGTCTCCAACATTTGCCTTGCTCCTCAAGGCTTTGCATGCATCTTGAACCTCAAGAGCATATAGGTTCTTGACTCGTGAACCGATCTACTTCACTTGTCTCATAGTGATGTGTCTAAGGAAAACCATTCCCTTACTGGAGACAACATCATAGCCTTTCTCCTCTAGCATCATGATCGATACCAAGTTCTTCTTCAGTCCAGGCACATACTTCACATATGTTAGGGTAATGAGATCTCGATGCTCCGTCTGAAAAGCAATCGTGCCCACTCCTGAAACACTATACCTTTCATCATTACCCATCTCTATGCGCATCTAGAGGTCTTTCTCCTCCAAGGTACTGAAAAAACTCTTATCGTCGGTCATGTGGAATGAGGCTCCACTGTCAAGAAACCAACCACAACCTATCATCGATGAAACCATGAATGTGATGAGGGTAAAATCCTATTTGAACTAAGAGGCCAATGCCTCACCTTTAGATCCTTCCGAGGATCCCCTCTTGGATTTCTTCAATGGAAAATTAGTTGCATAATGGCCCACCTCATGACAATTAAAGCATCTCACTTTAGATTTATCAATCTTCTTCCCACCATGGAAAGAACTCGATTTGGAATGAGAATCCTTCTCCTTCCCTTTCCTTGCATTACTGATTAAGGCTAGATTTTCTTCATCATCATGCTTAGATGAAGAACCACCTTCGGTGCTTCTCCTGATCTCCTCCTGCATCAGATCCGACCACAGTCTTTCCCGATCTGGCAGTTTCTCTCTTCCATTCACTGATTCCTGGTAGGTATGCCAGCTCTTATGAAGACTGAGGAGAGCAAGACTTACCATGTCATCATTGACTGTTGTGATTCCTACACTTCCAAGCTCATCTCTATAGGTGGTGAGCTTGTTCAGATATGTAGAGATCATGTCGCCCTTTTCACACTTGATTTTCCAAAGCTTACCTTTCAGCACCAGCTTCCTTTGGGCGCTACTATTTTGATGTAGATCCTTCAATGTCTTCCACATTGAAAACGGAGTATCCTTCCCATGGAGACTCAAGACAATATGGTCTCGAACTCCCTCCAGAAGAATCCTCCTCGCTCTCGCCACACATTTCTTCCATTCTGCCAATTCATGGGCTTTAGCTGCTGCTGGCTTGGGGACTTCTTGATCAATGAAGTCCTTCAAACCATTGTCCTCTAATACCTCTTCCATGTGATCCTTCCAGGCTATGTAATTCAAACTGCCATCTAGGGCATACCTAAGTCTCAAGCCATTAAACGTCATTGGTGAACTTTGAGATGCGATAAGAAATCAATTTTGTACCTGCAATCAAGAACTTAAAAACTTCGAACTTCTCCCTTCTTGTATACTATTCTTCACTTTGATCACCTTCGCTCTGATACCATGTAGAAATTTCTCTATGGATTAGCTAGCTCTGATACCATGTAGAAATTTTCACTGTAGATTACTCTGATTATGCAATGTAATAAAGAAAAGTACTTAATCTACTTCTACAATCAAACTTGCAGAAGCTTAATTGATTTGAGAAAGATCAAATAGAACACATATAACAGAGAAAAAGAATCAATACACATGAAACACTGAAGAATACTCTAGGGAAAGCCTCACGTAAAAACCCCATTATCTGTATTATCATACAAGTGGAAATATATCAGGATTACACAAAGCTTTAGCTCTCAAGCTATCCAGCTCTCAGTACAATCCCTCACTGCTGCTCATAGACTGGCAAGGCTTCTCATAAACCTTCTCCTCTGCCCTCCAAGCCTCCTATTTCCTTGTGTAGTTTCTCCTGGGTCCTCCAGCTGCCACCTGTGTGATTCTCACCTCACACACAACACTGACCTCTGAAATAATTGTGCAACCTTGAAGGAGATAATTCCCTCTACATGGATGAGTTTCCTTTATAGGAAAATTCCTCCAAGTGATAATAAAATGTCCCTGTCTTTAATCTCAACTGGGTCTTTCTCTGAACTGACATGCATTGGTTAAAAATGAGAGAATATTCAATTATCTAGAGAACACTAGTTGCATGCATGCATGTATTAACTGATTGAACTCACAATTAGTTCCT
The DNA here is from genome assembly GCA_000404065.3 of Pinus taeda. Taxonomy (NCBI): domain Eukaryota; kingdom Viridiplantae; phylum Streptophyta; class Pinopsida; order Pinales; family Pinaceae; genus Pinus; species Pinus taeda. The sequence continues at coordinate 9,183 of APFE030845012.1, forward strand.
CCAACTGTTTGGAACTAATTTAACTAGACTTAACTTAGTTAACTGAGCTTACTAATTACAACTCAAATACAACTCAACCTTATCTCCTTAATTAAGGGATAACTTCCTCAATCAAAGGGATAACTGTTGCATGTCTTCACAAAGACTTCATGCTTGATTTTCTCCAACTAATTAACTCAAGATGAATTAATTAATTATTTTTCAAACAGCTGCTAAGATCAAATTCGAATTTTAATTCTCAATTTTAGTTCATGGACTAACTAAAATTGGAATGTATCCCGAAATGCTATTTATAGCAGTGCTATTTTTAGCGCTTCTATTTTTAGCATTTCTTGTTTCTATTTTCAACACAACCTATGTTAAGAAGGGCTCAAGCTCCACAATGATAGGAAAAGAAATGGAACAAAAGAGTAATGCAAGTGGCATCAAGAGTTCTATCAAGAAAGAGGAAGTAAATCTCTCATAATAGACTATTTAACCAAGAAAAGTTCAATATCAATCATTCAAAAGAGTGCAGAATTGGCAACCAGTAGTGGAGAGGACTCAATATTTATGTAAAGTTACACCACCTAGAAGATCCTCCACTCTTAGGTACCAAACTATCTTTCTTGGTTTATGTTACTCCTACATAGTTTTGGGCACAAATTTGTGGATTGTAATGCTTATGCTATTAACAAAAGAAACAATGGAAGCTACTTTAGGAGTGACTATCCTAGAAAACCTCAAGAAGATTATACCAAAACTATAATAGCTTTGGATCATTAAGAATTGAAGTAGAATGATACGAGTGCAACAATTTTGGACACCTAGAAAAAGATTGTACGTTGAACATTCCTCCAAAAAAGTGATTAAACAATCCTTCAAAAGAACCTTCAAGAATCTAGAAGGAGGTTGAAAACTGTGTAATTACTTTATGAGCCCAAAGTAAGAAAGGTGAATGGTATGTCGATAGTGGTTGTTCCACACAAATGATGAGTGATAGAGAAAAAATTGTAATCTTGCAAAAGGAAAGGGATGGAATGGCTTCGTTTGGAAATGATGGCTCACCAAAGATTTTAGGAAAGGGTATAGTTAAACTTGGAAGAAAGGATGCCATAACAGAACATGTTCTACTCATTGAAAATATGAACCATAATATGCAGTGTGAGTCAAATGTGTAACCAAGGACACATGCTTCTATTTGAATCAAGGGAATGTGAAAGAAAAAAGAAGAAATCAGGTAGATTAGTGGAAACAGCATCAAGGACTCCAAATAATGTATACATATTGGATGAAATTGGAAAGGAAAGTTTTTGTTTGGCAAAGGAAGATGAAATTTATATTTGGCATAGGAGAATGGGTCACATCCACTTTGAAAATCTAGTCAAAATCAACAAAAAGGAAGCAGTAAGGGATATGCTAAAAATATCAAAACCAACAAGCACCATGTGTGAGCATTGTCGGGATGGGAAACAAACAAGGATTGAATTCAGAACCAAGGAACATTCCACTTCAAAACCCTTGGAATTGGTACACACAAATCTATGTAGACTGATGAGAACTGAAGGATTGGATGGTGAACAATACTTCACGTTACTTATCGACGATTACACCAGGATGACAGTGGTATGTTTTTTGAAGAAAAATCAAAAGCAAATGAATGCTTTGGGATTTACAAATAGATGTTTGAAAATAAGGCTGATTTGAAAATCAAGTGCTTAAGATCAGATAATGGAGGAGAATTCACTTATAAATAATTCCAACACTTTTGTCAAGAAAAAAGAAAAAAAACAATTCTCTGTAGCCAGGACACCTCAGCAAAATGGAGTTGCTAAAAAAAAGAACATAATGGTAGAGGAAATGGATAGAACTATGTTACATGAATCCAAACTAAGTAATATATTTTGGGTACAAATAGTAGAAACAATTGTTTATATCCTTAATGTTGGACACCTAATCCTTTAAGGGTTAAGGTTTGGAAGTTGTACAGTGAAAAGGAGTCCAAGAGACGTTAGAAGATGAATCCAACAGTCATAAGAATGTATTATAAATGTATATCTATGTTAATATTAAATGGAATTCATTATTTTATCATTCATGTCTCTTCACATTCCATATGTGTTTCGCATGGTATCAAAGCTACTTGGCTCAAAAAATTCCTTTGCCTTCCTAAGCTTGTGATATCTAAGTTTGGATGAACTCTCTACTCATCTTCTCATAATGTATCATATTCACATGTTTTGATTCCACCTGCTACTTGAGGACCTCATTCTCCTTCATCAGTTGCTCAATCTCACGAATCTCAGCCTCGAATTCCTTCTTCCGCTCGTTCAAACCCCGTTCCAGTGCCTCTTTCTTGGACCAAAAATTATTCACAGTGTTATGCAATTTGGGCCTATTATTGTCCAACACAAATTTATTCATCTTTAGGGTTTCATTGGCAGAGGGCCCAATATTCAAGTCCTCGATCCTTGCCTCCAGTGATTTTACTTGTGCTTCCGCAGCAGCTGTTCTCTAAGCGTTCTTGGGTCATTCCTCTTCCAGAATAGAATGTACATTGCTTTGATTTAGTTCCTTCAAACATTGCCTGGTCCACTACTTTGGTTCCTTTGTTTTGGATGCTTGGTTCGTTGCTTCGATTCCAGAATACAACATTCATATTCTCTCATACCACTTGAGAGCCACTCCCTGAATTAACATTAGTACTGAATTGATATGGTATATTAACATTGATATATATTCGGTGGTGTGTTGTTTACCAACTCGTGCAATCATTGATTGAGTTCCTGTGGATGACTCTCTACAAATACGAGATTGAAGGCATCTTTTGAGTGGGATATACAACTCTATATTTTTTTGTTCCTTTGATACGAATATAAAGAGCGGAAATTTTGAGAAGTTGAGATGGAATTGTTTGCATCAGTGCTAGATTTAACCGTGTGATTCCAATGTAACATTTCTTTTAAATGGTTGAATACAACAAAGCCATGTGTGCAATTGAATGTAGCTTCCACTGTCTATTGAAGGCAGCCACGAAGGGGAAGCAGTAATGGAGATTTCCATGGGAATCACCCCGTCTGTCTCAGAAGAAGGAAACCATGCATGTAACTGAATGTAGCTTCAATTTTCTATTGAAGGAAGACATGAAGCGGCAAGTTGAAATAGATTGCTTTATTTCTATAGAAGGAGTCGAGCCCAAATCCACGCCGTAAGAGCACAAGAAGTTCGAGTCACCTGCTCCGAATGTAAAATTAATTCCAGCAAAGAATTGAACAGACACCATAGGATTTAAAACGCATGCATGCGTCGTACGTCCTCAAAGCGTTGCATTAGATGTAGGTCTGCTCTTAGTTGGTGAAATTCTACTGCCTCTAACATGTCAGCCATACAGGAAAACTGGTTTTCAATAGCCAGAGAATCCGAAACAGGGAGCATCATGCCTGGAGTCCCACTTTCCAATCCATTATTTTTGGTGATCGTCTCAATGTTGTGAGTTTTAGTCCAACCTTTATGTGAGAAGCAGGCATTTTTGTGGGCACAACTATTCTCATGGGTAGAAAGGGCACTCGGTTCGAAATTACAACTACCCTCCACTCTGAATGCATTTCTAGTAGAGGTGTTTCCATAAGCCTTACATAAAGTGCATAGCATTTTGTCTTCCCCGTTAACTTTTCTCATAGAAGCCCAAGGATAAATCTCCTTCCATAACCTTGGGCCCCTGTGTCTCTTCCTCTTCAGTCGCTCGTATCATACAAAACATAATCATCCTTCTCCTCCTCTGCATTATCATAATCCCTTCCAAGCCCTAGTGTATTACAATCCACCTGTAAAACATCATTCGTGCTACCCAATTATATATAAGATCCCCCCTCCATTGGATTTTCCAGCAATGAAGCAGCAGCATTTTCCAGCATATTTTGCCTTTGTCTTAGGTAAGGAAGCCAGATTTTATTATTAATCATCCAAACATTGTTAATGGTTGTTTGGTAACAAAAAAAAATCAAGTAAAATTTAACGTGAATTGCTTTGATGGGATTTATAAATTGTGGAATTGCATAATGCTTCTATGTAAATAGTAGTGCAATTCTAGTTGAAGCTTTCGATTCTTGAAATTGTGAAATGGCTCAAATTAGTAATGTATTAGAGTTACTAAATATCTTGATGCATTCCATTGTTCACGGGATGGAAAAAATCCATAAAAACACTCTTTGTGATATTCAAACCTCCCTACATAATGCACAGGAAAAGATTGATTGTTTGCAACTAGAATCTCAGTTCCTGCGAGATGAGCTTCAGCAGATTTGTCATTCTAAATTGTTTTCTGCTCAAAATAATACTTTTTCAAGGTTAAAACAAACATCCATCAACAACCATCAAGTGATGAAATCAATAAGGTTGAGATTATTTCACATTCAATGCCTAGTGCAATAGCATATTTGCATGCAAAAGCAGAGATTTAGCTTGCACTTCCCAAGCTAATAATCAGACCTTGTGAAGAGCCTACCAACAAAAAGCACAGAACAAGCTTTTGGATATGACAAGGATGTGTCCTTTCATATTCCAGACTATTCCAAACCCATTAAATTCAGAGTGTTGGGTTTCTTCATGGTGGTTCACCTTCACCTGTTCCAGATTCTACTCCTCCACATTTGTAGCCAAAAGTTGTTAAATCCTAACATTGTGACCAAGTTGGCCATATGAAAGATCATTTTGTTGATCTTCATCCATGTGAGAATTGTCATAAAACCACTCATTCTTCTAACATATGCTTCAGGAACGAGCCTCCTGCAATAAAAAAGATTCATCTTGGATGGATCACTTCTTAGCAGTGGACTTCAATAGCCAAGAAGATATTTCAGTCATATGATGGATTTTGTTCTAGAGTATTGAACAATCTTGCAATTAAGTTTTCTCCATAATCTCAAGTTGTGTCTAACAGGGGGGAATTAATGGTCATATACAAGTTTCAAATCCACATCAAGCGAGCTTGAGCCACAACATGTTATACCAGATTCAAAGTTGTAGCCAGAGACATAGATTCCCCTGAGCATGACTTTGATTGGTGGTCAGCCTTAAACCATCTATGTGGGGTTGAGACCTCCCTTTTTAGTTTGAGCTTCTCCCTCTTCAAAGAATTGGGGACACTTCCTCTAGCAGAATACTTCAACTTCTTGCCAATTTTGGAAGAGTTCCAGGAATTGCATTAAGCATTCCAGAGTTGGTGGTCATCCTTAAAACACCACAGGTTGAGACCTCCCTTTTCAGGTTGAGGTTCTCCATTTTTAGGCAGGTTGTATACCTCCCTTCTTCCACATTAAAGGTCTCCCTCTTCAAATCATTAAGGAGCACTTACTCTAGCAGAAGACCTCAACTTCTTGCATGATTTGGAAGAGTTCCAGGAACTGCACTAAGCATTCCAGTGTTGGTGGTCATCCTTAAACCACCACCTTATACCAACATCTCAGAGACCACATTCAACCTAGTGTTTCCATGCATTTTTTCACATTTTGTATTACATCTCTCTTCTTGGAGACTCATACATACCCCTTCGGATTAAGGGGGGGGATTTTTGACACCTAATTCGCTAAGGGTTAAGGTGTGGAAGTTGGACAGTCAAAGGGAGTCCAAAAGACATTGGAAGATGAATCCAACAGTCACAAGAATGTATTATAAATGTACATATATGTTAATAGTAAATTCAATTCATTGTTTTATCAGTCATATCTCTTCACATTCCATATGCGTTTAACTCTTAACATGGGAATGCCTAGAAGAAACAATGACAAGACTCCATATGAACTATGGAACGAGAGGCCAGCAAATGTAAAGAACTTTAGAGTCTATGGTAGAAAACAATATATAAAAAGGGAAGATAAAAATATTGGGAAACTTGACTCTATATAGATGAAGGTATACTTGTTGGATACTCAAGCAAAAGAAAGGTGTACAAATGTTATAATCTAATACTCAATAAGATAGTGGAAAGCATAAATGTAACATTTGATGAAATGCATGGGAAAAATACAATGCAGGGAAGCACATCTTCAAAGTATTAAGAAATAGAAGAACTTGAGAAAGAAGAAAGAATAGAAGAAGAAGAATTAGAAGAAAATTCAATTTCCAACCAGGAAGAAAAGAAAGATAATTAACAACCACCTTATAAATCACATAAACAATGGTATGAGAAGAATTACCTATCGTAGCAAATCATTGGAGATACGAGTGCAGGAATAGAAACTAGAATAAGGCGACAAGTATGCACGCTAGGACATCTTGCATTTCTATCTACAATTGAGCTTATCATTTTTGAAGAAGCAAGACATGATAAACATTGGATTAAATCCATGGAAGAAGAAATGAATCAGATTGAAAAGAATGAGACATGGAATGGGTTCCAATACCTAAGAACACGAACATCATTAACCCAAAATGGGTCTTAAAAAACAAGCTAAATGAAGATGGAAAAGTAACTATGAACAAGGTAATATTAGTATGTAAAGGATATGCGCAAGTTGAAGGGATAGATTTTGAAGAAACATTTGCACCTATTGCCAAAATGGAAGAAATTAGGATGTTCTTGGCTTATGCTTTCTTAAGCAGGATCAAAGTGTACCAGATGAATGTAAACTCAGCCTTTCTAAATGGAGAGTTAGAAGAAGTCTATATAGAATAGCTAGAAGGGTTTCTACTAACTGAAAAGGAATATTATGTTTGTAGATTGAAGAAAGCCTTGTATGGGCTCAAGAAAGCACCTAGAGCTTAGTACGCAAGATTGGACAAGTATTTATGGCAACAAGGATTCAGAATAGGAAGTGTATATAAATATATATATATATATAAACGTTGATCAAAGATAGATTAACCATCATTGAAGTATACGTGGATGACATCATCTTTGTAAGTGACGATGACAAGTTGAATGAGAAGTTCGTTAAGGATATGTAGAAGAATTTTGAGATGTATCTACTTGGACAGTTGACCTTCTTCTTGGGACTCCATATATATAAAGAAGATGAAGGCATATTCATTTCCCAAACCAAGTACATCAAGAAAATGTTGAAAAGGTTTTGAATGGAAGATTGTAAACATGTAAGCACTCCCATGGTGACTGGTTGCAAATTAAGTAAGGACAACGAATCTAAGGAAGCAAACCAAAGACTATGCAGATCAATGATTGGTAGCTTATTATATGTGACAGCTTCAAGACCAGATGTGATGTAGGAAGTTGGACAAGCGGAAAGATTCCAAGCAACACCAAAAGAATCCTATGTTGTATCAGTGAAAAGGATCTTCAAATATCTCAAAGGAATAGTAGAATTTGGATTGTGTTATCTGGGGGGGAATAAATTAACTATGATAGCTTATACAAATGTAGATTTGGAAAGTAGTATTGATGACTGAAAAATCACAACCAGAGCAACCTTCTACTTAGGTGATTGTCTCATATCATGGTTGAGAAAGAAGGAGTCTTCAATATCCTTGTCTACAGTAGAAGCAGAATACATAGCAATAGTATCATGTTGTACCCATGTCCTCTAGATGAAGCAAGATTTGTACGATATTCAATTGAAGTGTGTTGAGCCCATTTTGATTTTTTGTGGCAACACCAATTCCATAAGTCTCTACAAGAGTCATATGATGCATTCAAAAACCAAACATATTCGGATCAAATATTTCATTCTTCGGGAACATGTTGCAGAAAAGAACATCAAGGTGGAGTAGATTGGTAAAAAAGAATAGATATCTAACATACTCACCAAGCATCTTCCATAAGATATATTTGAGTATATTCAACAGAAGCTTGAGTTAGTTCTAGGATCACATTGATCAGCATTCCATCAAGCCAAGAAGACAAGGGCAGAAAAGAATATTGTAGGAAGACATAGGAAGATATTTTGTGGGGAGAGTTGCCCTTTTTCATTGACGTCAAAGGGAGAGAGAAATCAGGAGAGGAAGATTAGAAGCATGGAGTCAGTGGGAGCAGCAATCATAAGGGAAGTATCTGTGTTGCCATCAAAGCTAAAGGGGGGGATTTTTTAATATTTGTTTACATTGATGTCAACCCAAGTAGAAACCAGAACAAGCCCCACTTTCCCCACTCTTGTCAAGGCACATGATCATGAGTTTACAGGAAAATTGATCACAGGATAATAGTTCTCATCATGATGTTCCCAACGATAGGTGGAATGCGACATAAACTCTCACAGTTAAGGAGATATTACTTCTCAAAGATGAAGCCCCGAAAGTGTGGTCATGGTGCATGTCTTGGTCAAGATTTGGCAAAGAAAATTAATAAAATTATGCAATGGTCATGTTGATTTTAGAAAATTTCATGATTCCTAGAAGGGTCTCCATCTCACCTTCTTGTTGATCAATTCAACTGCTAAAAGGGAATTTTATTTTTGAAAATAATCTAAAAAATGGAGATCAACTCGACCCCATTACGAATTTGAATTTATGATAATAATTTATCCCTAATAAGCAACTCAAGTCTTTTTTTTTAAGGTAATTCAACACCCTTTCACGCCCCTTCATATTGTATATATAGGGCACTCGTTTCCCTCTTAAAATAATCAATTATCACACAAATCTCAAGAAATTCATCTGATATTTTTTAGGCCAATATAGTCATGCATATAAGAGGAAGGTGTTGAAAATCAGAAAGGAAAAAATATTTTCTTATGTTGACAATTACTTGTGATATTCTTGTATTCTTATTAACTTTATTTATGTTCTTCTTTTATCTTCTTCTTATCAATCAATTATCAAATCAAGAACATGAAGATCAATGACACTAGATAGAGGCACTCAGCCAAGGCAAAACCCCTATGAAGGAGAAAACTCGGTGGAACTCCTCTTCTAGTAGTTTCAAATAAAAATGATACAATCCAAGACCTTAAACCTAGACAGAGAACCTATTTCAAGCCACCAAGCCAGCCTCTTAAGAAGATTTACCAAACTCCAAAATTCAACTTAGGTCAAACTTCAACAAAACTACATCAAGCTCGTAATTTCGGTCCTACTACTTCAAAACTTTGGCCCTGCTTCAGATCTATACTTTTGGTCCTCCTATAGCTTCCAAATATTGAACGTGTGAGACAGAAACAAGAGATAAACTTTCTTCTTGACTTCACTAGACTTCCTTCTTTCGTCGCTAAGGTTTCTTGACTTTCTCCAAGAAATTTTGCACCTTCTCTTCTTTTAAGTTTTAGATCAAACTTGAGTGAGCGAAGACACAAATGAGGTCGAATACTTGCTATTTATAGTGGTTTGAGGCTCCTTGTTGAGGCTAACTTGTATAACTTGAGGCCGACTTGGTGGAAGATGGATATTTGACCAAATTCATCAAAAATTGATTTTATTTCTTGATATGCAAAGCCCAAGAAGGGTCTATCAAATGATGACAAGGACTAGAACAAATGACATAAACCCTAGAAGCCTATGATGGAGGATTTGACCTAAAAGTAAAATAATAAAGCATGAAACCCATGCTAATAAATATTTTTTCTTTCATAATGAGAAATTATTTTTCCTTGTTTTGACAAATACATTACATCATGACTCAAATACAATTATGAAGATCATCACTAGTTGCATTCTTCAATAGAAGGAGGTTGAGTTTCCTAAAGGGATTTTGGGCTTAATCTTTCACATCTTTTGTGGTGGTTTTTCACTAGATAGAGACCTTTTATGACACTAGTCTGAGGCCTATTTCGAACCTATCTAAGGCCTGATAAAAGGTATATTTTTGGACTTCCTAGGGCAATATTTTGGTCTAACTTGAGGAAAAAATACATTGATATCTAAGGATGAATTAAAATTGTTTTTATGGCCTTTCCTAAGTTAAAAAATCATCTTATTTCAATTTTTTTATGAGGCTTATCGATGTTAACTAGACTAAGCTAATTATGCATAATCTAAGGCCTTTCTCTAAGACAAATTCGTGTTCCCTGAGGCTAAGTTTCTAAGGTATTTTTCCTTCATTGTCTCATCTTTTACATGGTAATTTTTGCTATCAAATTCGAGCTCTTGGGGAATATTTTGCACATTTTCTAAGGATTTTTGATGTTTTTATGAGCTCTATTTAAGGCATGTGTTGAGACCTATTTCAACCCCTCCCCCCCTCCCATGACACAGTACCATAGTCAAGTCTGAGGCAGCCCGAGGCAAGAATTTGTTGGATAAATTGAATTTTGAGAGATGTATTAGGCTTGTTGTTCCTCATAAAAGGAAGTCATAGTAGGTCATAATTAGGGCCATGGTATACCTATGGAGGCACAGTCTTTGGGATCCAACCCATACAAGCCTTTAGCCAAATAAAGGGCTCTATCAGTGATAGAAGGAGGGACGCAAGAGGCCTGCTTGAGGCTGTAGGGATAAGGGTGAGTTTAAGTTGATCTAAGTTATAATATTAGTTTGCAATGCTAAGATCTTCCTCAGATTATAAACAAAATGTTTTCATTATGCTTAAGGATTCATGAATTTTTGCAAATGAAATGAAGAGTTTTTATGTTAATTTTATGAGAAATTTAACAAAAATCAGAAATTGAATAGTAGCATAAACATGTATAGAAAATCATCAAAAACACATTACAACAAGCACATGATAAAGGAGTTCACCCCTCCTGGGCTACATCTCCTTGGTCTAGCTTCCAATGGCTTGGGCCTGTCTATTATGCTCAAAAGTGTAAAAATAGGTGCTTACAATGCTCAAAATGCTTCTGAAACCTACTCCCATGAGTCCAGAATGTTCAAAAATGGCTATCTAGCCTCTTTTTGCATCCAATTTGGTGAAAAACTAAATAATTTATGAATTCTCCTAGTTTTCCCACTATTCATTCCACAAATTGCTCCAAATCTGACATGATCCCACAAATTAGCTCTGAAAATCCGCTAACTAGGCAAAGATTTCACCTCATGGTGGGCCATAATCTGTCAGCACCGACTGTCTTATCACACATCACAATCGGTGGAGTCCTGTGGGCTTATGGTCTGTGAACAAGGTCGGCGATGTGCGATTTTGATATAGTGGACCCGACGGACCATTAAACTATAGCCTATAACTTATCGTATCTGGATCCTTTCACTAATCGCAATCACGGAGTACTGACGGTAATCATAAACTGAGACTCTGTTTTCTGCGAAGTGTGATTGTGCACATCGCATCACAACCCTGGTATGTTGGGGGCCAATTTCTGTAATTCCTTCCCTTCACCAATCTGTGATTGCGATTTATCGCATCGCAACCCTTCCCTGCTCGAGGCTGATTATTTAATGCCTTCGCACCTGCCTTCTCGCATCACACCTTAGCTGTTTTGGGGCTAATTTTTAACGCAGACCCGCCTACGACATGCGATTTTATGAAATGTGGGGGCCAATGGTGGGATGCCACTTGGTGCTTCCCCATTCGTTGAAGGCCCTTGCCACACCATCCACTCCTGCCATGTGTCCAAGTCAAACTTGAACTTTGACTTGCTCTAACTTCTGCATACGAGATCGGATTTGAGTGTCGTTCATACTGTTGGAATCAGAATGACGAGTTCTTCAATTTGAAGCTAAGTTTATCAAGATTTTGACACTTTTATTTTTGAGCACCTGATCACTCCTCCCCACTAGAAGCCATTTGGACCCCAAAAGGATCACTTTCAATTGTTCATCAGGTGAGGGTACAGTTCCCTTACCTTTCCAATCTCCATCCATATGGCTTTTAAAGGAATTGTACCCTTGAACCCCACTCGATGATAATCGATACTTCCCCTTTTTGATGTCCTTGTTCTTCTATCATGTATAGTCTTATTGAAGCACATCAAGGAATTCTAGAGAAAAGTCTTCAATAGATGGAATTTGAATATTATCTCCTTGATCTTCAATCAAAGGAGGCTCATACAATCTTAAATTCTCAACATTAACAACAGCATATTTGCATAAATTAAGGAAAATCCAACCTAAAGGCATTGTTACCAATCTTTTGCAAAATTCTGAATAGATCATATCTAATTGGTTTTAACTTTTTACCTTCTCCTTGGAGCCTCTCTTTGTTAATGTGAAGCCAAAATTCATCACCAACTTGGAACTTGTGATCTTTCTCAAGTTTTTATTGAACCTTTTGGTGCAATAATTGGATTTGTTCAATTAACTTTCTTGCTTTGTCTATGTCGCTATGACCTTCAATAGAAACATATTTTCCAAAAATAAAATCCAAAGGAGATTTAGGAAAGTATCCCATGCATGCCTCAAATGGCGAAGTTTGAGTTGAAGAATGCTTGGCTCGGTTATAAGCATGTTGAGTATAGTGCAAATGTTCATCCCACAACTTAGGATGCTTGATGCAATACCCATGAAGAAGATATATCACTGTTTTGTTCACCACTTCTATTTGTGGATGAAAATTTGTACTCTTTTTCAATTTGGTGTCCATGAATCCCCACAAAATTGACCAAAAATTCCCAACAAAGTGAGAATCTCGATCATTAACAATGGATGTGGGTAATTGAAAATGCACCCAAACATTCTAAAAGAATAACTAAGCAATTTGTTCAGATGTAACTTTATTTTTACGTGGCATCAAAGTACACATTTTGTTGAACCTATCCACAACTACATACAAATAATCATGACCTCTTTTTGAAAATGGAAGACATCCTACAAAATCCATAGAAACACTCTCCCACGGTCGTGAAGGAACCATAAATGGTGTGTAAAATCCTAACTTCCTATTTCTAGGCTCACTGATTGCACATAATGAACATCCTTTAAGAAAATGAGACACACTTTCAAGCATAAGAGGCCAATAACAATACCTCTGTAAATGTGCCACCGTCTTACTTACACCGAAATGACCTACAATAAGAGAAGTATGTGCTTCTCATATGATGTTAACTCTTTCTCCCTGTGGAATACAAAGCTTTCCAAGATGGTACAACAAGTTATCATGCAAATGATAATCCAATTCCTCTACTTGGATACCTTGACTAAAGCTTGCATAAACAACTTGAAATTCATTATCTGATGCATATTGCTCAATATAACTTTCATGTAAAACAGAATTATTCTTGAGTAAAGTAGTTGCACTAACAATAGGCCTAGAAAGCATATCAACAACTTTATTGTATATACATTTCTTATACCTTATTACCAAGTGGAATTGTTGAAGAGAACCCATCCATCGGAAGTGCCTTGATTGCTGCAACTTTGATTGAGATTGCAAGTATTGCAATGGTTGATGATCAGTTTAAATGATTGTTTCCTTACCCATCAAGTAGTGTTTCCATTTTTTATCACTTTGCACTAATGCATAGAATTCCTTGTCATATGTAGGATAGTTAATCATTGCACCACTAAAATTTTCTGAATGAAAACAAATAGGCTTACCATGTTGCATGAGGAATGCACTCATAGCGTAGTCACAAGCATTACTCTAAATCTCAAATGACTGTCTCAAGTCTGAAAGTGCGAGTACTAGAGTTGTACTGATCTTTTCCTTCAATGCATCAAAGGAATTTTGTTGTTTTCATCCCCACTGAAAAACCTTTTTCAAGCTTATCAACGCATGCAAAGGAAATGCTATAAGAGAAAAATTAGCAATGAATTTCCTCCAATATTAGGCTACTCCCAAAAACCTTCTTACCTCTGTAATTTTCTTGGGCCTTGGCCAATTCACAATGATGTCAACTTTGGGGAGATCTATTTTCAACTCACCTCCTCCAACAATATGACCCAACTAAACTAAAGAAGTCTTTCCAAACTCGCACTTTGACATATTAAGATACAACTGTTCTTTTTTCAAGGCATCAAGTACTCTTCTGACATCCATGACATGTTCATCACGGGATTTACTAAAAATTAAGATGTCATCTAAGTAAACTATGACAAACTCATCAAGAAATGGACTCAATACATCATTCATCACATGCATGAATGTAGAGGGAGCATTACATAAACCAAACAGCATAACTAGCCATTCAAACAAACCCTATTTTGTTTTGAATGCTATCTTCCAAATGTCTCCTTCAACTATTCTAATTTGATGGTAGCCACTTCTTAAGTCCAGCTTAGTAAAATATTTTTCATCTTTCAATTGATCAAGTAAATCATCTATTCTAGGCAGTGAATAATGGTTATTTACCGTAATTTTGTTCAATGCACCAAAGTCCACACACATGCACCATGTTCCATCCTTCTTTGGAACCAAGAAAATAGGTGAACCACATGGCGAGGAAGATGGTCTAATGATCCCTTTATTCAACAACTCTTGAATTTGTTTCTTAGTTTCTGTGTTTTCCATCACTGACATCATGTACATGCCAATATTAGGAAGAGGACAATCTTCTACAACTGTATCTCATGTTGGATTCCTCTCTTGGGAGGTAATCCATTTGGTTCCTGAAACATTTCATCATATTTGGTTAACTACGTCAACCAATTCAGATTTCAAATTTGAATCACAACCTTTAAAAGCTTCATTATCGACATCATTCCTAGGTTTGATCATGAGAAGCATAAAAAAATTTCTTGAATTCACCAGTCTTTTCATCTTCCTTGCATTAACAAGCAAAAGATTTGTTTTCTTGTTGTGAGCTCTCACAATATATTCTATTCCATTTTTGAATAAATGATATTTGTTTTCATGTCGATGGAAGATAGATTTTCTGACATAAAGGTACGGGCTACCCAAAACGATGCCACAGATATCTAACGACACAATGTCAATCTCCACTTCACCTATGAATTTTGCAGTGATAGTGAATTTCAGTTTACACTTTCTCATAACCTGCAATTGCGCATTGTCACATACCCATCCAAGTGGATATGGTTTATGATGGGGAACACTTTCCAGATTTAAACTTTTGACAATTTTTTCAGAGATAAAATTGGAATGGGAGACGCTATCGAACGGCGTATTAATCTTGTTATGTTTTGAGATCACCCTTATGTGAAACAGTTGTATTCTCCTATTTTCATTTGGAGTTTCATTTTGTGAGTCTAAATAAATAGTGTTGGCAATGGATTCCTTTTCTTTTAACCCCGTGGCTATGATTTTAGTTTCATCACCTGAATCGGATCCCAAATCCTGTTGAGTGGTTGCAGTTGTCTTCTGTTTTCCCTTGTTTTTTTTCTTTTTGGTCTCATTTCGAGATGAAGCTTCCAACAGTGAGCTTCATCGTGACCCTCTCTAGAACAGCGTTTTCATGTAACTTTCTCTTCTTCTTTTTTGAGAGACGCATTTTTATTTGCCTTTCCTTTGAAAGCCTTTTCTTTTCCTTTACTCTTAAATGGATTTTTACTACATTCTTCTGGGGTGTTTTTCCCTCTTGCCTCAAGATGAGTGGCTTGAACACACACATCATATAGATTATTGTGATTAAACATTAAGATAGTATTCCTAAGGTTACTGTGTAAACCCCCTATGTACTTCAACAAAGTTTCCTATGATTGCAAATCAACACCTAACATTAGAGACCTTTTTATGATTTCTTGGGTGTAATCTTGCACATTTTGACCTTTAAGTTGTCTAAAGTTCTACCAATTCATGATGGCTTTCTGCATATAAGCTAGAGGGTAGAATTTTCTTTTAGCACAACAATGAAATCATTCCAATAAATTGAGTTCTTATCGTGTTTTTTTATATCCTCTTGGGTCTTTTATTCCCACCAAACTAGTAGTGCACCCTCCATTCTCAAGGAAGCTAATTGAATCTTTATGTCATCCTCTTGAAGGTTTTGAATCCTGCAATAGACCTCCAACTGAAGAATCCAATTATCAAGCTTCTTTGCATTCACTTCACCATTAGACATGGGTAGCTCAACTTTAGCATCAATTTTTAAAAAGGGTGACTTACCAGTTCCTTTTGAAGTATGATGATGAGTATGAGTAAGGGTTGTGTTAGATGATTGTGAAGAATAAGATGAATAAGATGGTGGAGAGGGTGGAGGTTTGTCTTCATTTCGATTACCTCCTCCTGAAGATCCTTCCCCTTTGGGAGGTTTGGAACTTTCTCCTTGCAACCTGGTATTCCTCTCTTCATAGAGGACCTTCACCATCTTTGTCATATCAAAGAAAGCCTTTATGAAGGTCTTCTCATCTTCTGTCATGTTTGTAGGTTCTCCTTCATGAGACATGATCTCTGGAGTCTCAACTACAACTTGAGGTTGAACTGGTGTTGGATATTGTGGAAACCTTGCTCTTCTTCCCCTTGACCCAACTTTAGTGCTTCCAACCAACTTTCCTTCACCTCTTTTGAGTTTTAACCTTGTAAGCATGACATAAACTTGAAAACAATTAAATCCTTCTTTCACAAATAAAACCTAGTGCTCTGATACCAAATTGATATGATTTAGAATATTAGTATGCAGTGCTAAGATCTTCCTCAGATTATAAACAAAATTATTTCATTGTGCTTAAGGATTCGTGATTTTTTTCAAGTGAAATAAAGAGTTTTTATGTTAATTTTATGAGCAATTTAACATAAATCACAAATTGAACAATAACATAAACATGTACATAACATCATCAAAAACACATTACAACAAGCACATGATAAAATAGTTCACCCCTCCTGGGCTACGTCTCCTTGGTCTAGCTTCCAATGGCTTGGGCCTCCCTATTATGCTCAAAAGTGTAAAAAAGTGTGTTTACAATGCTCAAAATGCTTCTGAAACCTGCTCCCATGAGTCCATAATGTTCAAAAATGGCTATGTAGCCTCTTTGCATCTAATTTGGTGGAAAATTGAAGAAGTTATGACTTATCCTAGTTTTCCCACTATTTGTTCCACAAATTGCTCCAAATCTGACATGATCCCACAAATTAGCTCTGAAAATCTACTAACTGGGCGAAGATTTCACCGTGCGGTGGGCCGTAATCTGTCGGCACCGACTGTCTTATCGCAAATCAAAATCAGTGAAGTCCTATGGGCTTATAGTTTGTGAACAAGGCAGGTGATGTGCGATTTCGATACGACGGACCTAACGGACCATTAAACTCTAGCCTATAACCTATCATATCTGGATTCTTTTGCTAATCACAATCGCGGAGTACCAGCAATAAATCATAAAGCGGGACTTTGTTTTCTGTGAAGAGCGATTGCGATATATGGTTGCGCACATTGCATCGCAACCTGGGTACGCTGGGGGGAAATTTTTGTAATGCCTTCCCTTCGCCGATCTGTGATTGTGATTTATCACATCGCAACCCTTCCCTGCTCAGGGTTGATTCTTTAATGCCTTCCCACCTACCTTATCGCATCGCACCTTGGATGTTCTGGGGCCAATTTTTAACACCGACCCACCTACGACATGCAATTTTTCGAAATGTGGGGGCCAATGGTAGGATGTCACTTGGCACTTCCCTATTCACTAAAAGGCCTTGCCACATCATCCACTCTTGCCATGTGTCAAAGTCAAACTTGAACTTTTACTTGCTCTAACTTCTGCATATGAGCTCGGATTTTAGTGTCATTCACACTGTTGGAATCAAAATTAAGAGCTCTTCGATCTAAAGCTAAGTTTATCAAGATTCTAACACTTTGATTTTTTAGCCTTATTTTGAGCACCTAATCACTAAAGAAAGTTTTGACCACTGTAATATTTATAGGATGAGGCAAACTAAGGGTTGATTGGTGCACATACAATGGAAAATAATAGCACATTCGAAGGGCTAATCGGAAGTGTAATATTGAAAAAATTTAAGGGTTGATTAGGGAATCTTCAAGGGTAGAAAATTTTAATGCAATCAATGGTATACAGTAAACCCAATTTTGAGGCATGAATTTCCTTTTGAGTTTTCTTATGTGAATAATGTTAGTTTTTGTAGCATCAGATGTTTTCTAGCCTTGAAATTTTGTGGATAAGCTAGAATACATGAGACCTCCAAAACCCATAAATTGTTTCTGGAAATTCCGCCTAGAAATGACTTAATTAGATTATTAGTTAGTTTTTAAATATTTCCTAAGTCTAAAGTTAGGGAATATGACTAATTAATCAGAATTAATTAAGTTATGGTGTGAATGTTCTAGAAACTCACATGGATTGACTTCAAGTTCATCCTCCATTAATTAATATCTAATCTTGGTTGTTGAAGTCTCAACAGAGGATTATAAGAAGAAGTCGATGGGGCTTGGAGAAATCACTTTAGCAGTTTGATTTCATGAGCAGATCGATTTCTTGAGTAGCAGCATTCGGTTGTCAAAGAGAGAGCAAGAGAAATCGAAGCAGTGAGAGAGGGGCAAGGAAAGTGAAGTTGAAGGAAGGTTTCCTGATCTAGTGAATGCATTTGCAGAGAGGCAGAGAAGTCACAGTGAAGCTAACACAGAGCAGCACAGTAGCCTCTAGAGGCAAAGTCAAATTTCTAGGGAGAAGCAAAATTTTAGTGGTAAAGGCTGGGAAGAGGTTCCAGAGACTAGGAGGGACATTTTCCTAGACATAACTAGTCAGAAGGCTTGAGAAGAAGTTGTTGCAAACTAGCAGCAGCTACTGGGCTAGGCTGATGCAGTGACTGCACAGAGGTAGTTTGGACGGCTCAATTTGAGTTGAGGTCAGTGTCGGGATTTTCCTGAGTGAGGAATTTATCCTCACTAGATTTTCTTGCCAGTATTTCTCTATAGGATTTCCAGTTTCGACATCCAGTCATACTCAGATTATTTCACTTCTACATAATAATAAAACCCTCAGTTGTTGCACTGGTTTTCCCGAGTTGGATTTTTTCGGGGACATTGGTCGAAAAATAACTGTGTCATTTTATGTATGTATGCTAGTAATTATTCCAGTGTTTATTTCTTCTACAGTTTTATTTGTGTAGGTTGTTGCGTGAGTTATTAAACATTTGTTGTAGGAAACAGTAAATAAATTGTTAATTAAAAGTAACAATTAAGTGAATAATTTCTAGTTGTTGCAGTAAGATTTGGGTTGCCAAATTTTCACATGGTATTGAAACACAAATGATCATTCGAAGTGCTCAATAGTGAAGAGGGAGTTTCGTTGTTCACTGAGGGGCAGCAGTTTGAAACCTCAAGGAAGCGCAGACACCTTGACCAAGAGGTTGAATTCTTGAGGAGAAATCAATTTTTCTATGAGGGGGACTGAAAAAATTGATCTCTCTAGATCGACGTTTTGCAGAGGTAGAGGGAGCAGCTAGCATTTTTCACAAAGTAGATCTCTAGTTGGAAGCAACAATTTTGCAACAGTTTCTAGAGAAAATCTAACGTCGGGAGGAAGAAGACCACACATTGAGAGGGAAAAATTTTCTCAAGGAACTTCTAGTCTCAAGAAGTTCAAATTCCCTTGTAGATCAGCAATCGTTGTGAGAATTTTTTTCTCACTTTGGAAGGGAGTGTGAATAGCCTAGAAGAAACTAAGTAAAAGGGAAGAGGATATTTTCGACATCATCTGAGATGGTCACTGCCACACTACGAGATCAGCACAAGTTGAATGGTGCTTCCAACTATGTCATCTAGAAGGAAATGATGTCCTTCCTTCTGGATGAATATGGCCTGAAACCATTCATAGATGCAATGGTATCCATCCCCACACATCCAGATCAGTTGAAGGAGTACATAAAGGAGATGGCGAGGGAAAATAGGTTGATTCTTGATGGTGTTCTAGATCACATTGTATCACACATAACGGGTCAGGGAACGACCAAGGATATGTGGGATACACTTTCCACGCTATACCAGGGAACTTCTGACCAGTGGAAGATGTATTTGGAGGAGAAGCTAAGATGCACCAAGATGCAAAAAGGGGAATGCATATAGCCCTTCTTCACCAGGATTTAGGAGATTTGGGATCAGTTGTCAGTTTTTGGGGCAGCGCCTCAAGCCATAGAGCTAGTGTGATTGGCACTCAATAATGTATCCGAGGAGTGGCATGTATTTCGCACAAAGCATTTTGGGCTAAGAAACCTTGCCAAGGTGGGACAGGATGTGGGCCGATTTGCAGCAGGAGCATTTGAGGCGAGACTTAGTGAAAAGCTCCATCAATGGCAATAGTAATGGATTGAAGCAAGTGAAGGAGGAGGATAATGTGGCCCTCGCATCAAAGGGTCCTAGTCAGGGATAGGGGGAGTGGTGAAAGAAGAAGAAGGACCTGTCAAAGTTCAAGTGCTTCAGGTGTCGTGAGATTGGTTATTACGGTACCTAGTGTCCTCTTAGGAAGAAGGACTAGGAGGAGGAGCAGGACCAACGGGCAGCATCAGCAGAGATTGATAGGTTGTCCTCCAGGCCGGAGGAAGACATCGTCATGTTTGTTGATATACCTCTAGGAGTGAGCTGGGGTGACTTGGTGTTATAGCCCTAGAGTGCTATAGATGGGCAATATTCTTAAGGAGGTTCACCTCTTGAATCAATACCTTGCTAGAGGGGCCCGTAATATTTTGTAGCATAATGGATCAGTGGCAGTAGATGCAGTCAGATGCCAGAGTGACAAATGAAAATTCTAGTTTCAGTTAGATGCTAAGCTTAGTGAAGAATTGGATGCAGTGCAGTTGGCATAGAGCAGAGTCAGCAGCAACATAGATGCCTCAGTGACAGTGCAGATACTAGTAGAAGTCGAAGACTTTGGTGATAGATGCATCATATTGATCATAGTAAATTCAATATGTATGATGCTTTTCAGTTATAGATGTTGCAGTTGCAGGAGCAACAGATGGAGAGGGAGTTACAGTGCAGATGCAGTGTTGGCAGCAGAGTCAGCAGCAACACAGATGCAACACATATTATATATGCACAGTATTTGGTGGCCAGCAGCATCCATACATCATCGGCGTGATAGAAGATGATGCAGAGAAGGAGGTTGCTAGAGGAGGCAGAAAATCTAGAACACATTCCTCACTAAGATGGAGTGTTATATTTGTAGCATCAGATGTGATCTAGCCTTGAAATTTTGTGGAGAGGCTAGAATACATGAGATCTCCAAAACCCAAAAATCGTTTCTGGAAATTCTTCCCAGAAATGACTTAATTAGATTATTAGTTAGTTTTTAAATATTTCCTAAGTCTAAAATTAGGGAATATAACTAATTAATCAAATTAATTAAGTTATGGTGTGAATGTTATAGAAACTCACACGGATCAACTTCAAGTTAATCCTAGCCATCGATTAAGCTATAACCTTGGACGTTGACGTCTCGACGGAGGATTATAAGAAGAAGTCAATTGGGCTTGAAGAAATCATTTGAGCAGTTCAATTTTATGAGCATATCGATTTCCTGAGTAGCAGCATTCGATTTCCGGAGAGAGAGCTAGATAAATTGAAGCAGTGAGATAGGGCCAGGGAGAGGGAAGTTGGAGGAATATTTTCTAATCCGATGAGTGCATTTGTAGAGAGGCAAAGAAGCCACAGTGAGGTTGACGCAGAGCAACGCAATAGCCTCAAGAGGCAAAGTCAAATTGTTGGGGAGAAGCAGAATTTCAATGCCAAAAGTTGGGCATAGGTTCTAGAGGTCAGGAGAGACTTTTTTCCAAGACAACAGCTAGTTAGACGGCTTGAGGAGAATTTTTGCTAAGCTAAGAGCAATAGCAATTGTGCTAGGGTGACGTAGTGACTGCACAGAGGAAGTTTGGATAGCTCAATTTGAGTTGAGGTCAGTGTCAGGATTTGCCTGTGGAGTGATGAATGTGTCCTCACTATATTTTGTTGCTAGTATTTCTATGTAGGATTTCTAGTTTCAGCATCCAGTTATACTCAAATTATTTAATTACTACATAATAATAAAACCTCAGTTGTTTCATCGGTTTTCCCGAGTTGGGTTTTTCCGAGGACATTGGTCCAAAAATAACTGTCATTTTATATGTGTGTGCTAGAATTTATTCCAATGTTTATTTCTTCCACAGTTTTATTTGTGTAGGTTGCAGCGTGAGTTATTCAGTATTTGTTGTAGGAAACCGTAAATAAATTGTTAATTAAAAATAACAATTAGGTGAATAATTTCTAGTTGCTGCAATAGGATTCGGGTTGCCGCATTTTCACAAATAATAAAATTCTTGTCAAGTTTCACTACAAGGAAATTTGAAGTCGAGCCTAATATAGTACTTAACTAGATCAACCTATCATAATTCAAGTGGTATATTGTATATCGGTAAGAGCATATTTGAAGTGTTCTCATTAGTGATCAAATTCTATTGTAAGTGAGTAATTATCCCTAGTACAGGAGCCCACATTTTCTTATTCTATTTTTCTTAGTATGGTAGGGTGGTGTAAGGTAGAGAACGAAGACTCCCTTGGGTTAGATCCTAAAAACACTTCAGAGTGGAAAGATGGTGTTAGGGCAGCATATTGATGTTAGAAGGGTGTTGGAGCATCCTTCTAGTTGGAACTTGTAAAATCAAGGTGTTGGAGCTTACTTTCTGGGAGTTGGGGCTTCCTAATAAATTGAATGATTTTTCTAACTAAGTAGTAGGGAGTTGGATCTTTCCTTCAATTGGAGCTGATAAATTATTTTACTCATCATTTATATTAGAAAGCATTTGATGGTTTTTCTAACAGAAGGATTTCCAACTAAAAATTTCTTTTATATTTTTCATATGATGTGATGTTGATTTATGATTTGATTTGATGCTAGTTATATTTAATGCTCTGTAAGTTCAAAATCAACTAATTGAAGTGAAATACCAATTCGCCCCCCTCTCAATATTTCCAACACAACTCACTATTTGCTTTGACACATCAAATGCTTTCATAATCCCAATAAGCATGTGACTTGAACTCTCCCACAACAAATTTATTTAAGCCTCTTCTTCCTTGAAGTCACTCATCCTCCAAGTTCAAGCACCCCCTTCTCTACTATACAATCCCTAGGGTTGTCCTTATTTCTAAGGATTTCTTGCATAGGAATGTTAAAGATACTTATAGAGTCTTATAGTTAAGGCATCCATCTAGCTTTCTCTAACATATATGATACATTTCACATACATGACTCATGGTGATCAAGCCATGTCAAAGGGTTCTAGTGTCACCACAATGGCCTTGTTCCAAGGATTTACATCTCAGCGACCATCACTTGTCCTTACTCAATAAATATTTCATCTCCCATGTATTAGATTCATAGAATTTCCATGAAATATCATCATAACAATTTAAATTAGAAACATTTTGTGTTAGATAATATTTCATAAGCATGAGACATTTTCCATGATGTTTGGCTCCTATGTGTGGTGGTACCTAATCTTCATTATGGATGTACATGTTAAGAAGGTTGAAAGATTATTGTCATTAATGTTAAAGTTGGCTATTGGTGCCAATAAGTATCAAGCTCAGGGGGAGTTGGCTGTATAATTGCATTTGAGTCTGGTCAAATGGAGTTGTAGTTTTCGTAAGCATATTGATGGATGTTGCTACCCAGCTAAGGTCAAGGATGGGGATTATATATTTGAAGTAATTTCTGTCTCAATGGATCAGGTTAGGTGCTTCTAAAAAATGCATTACTAGATATACCTTAGAAATACCTTTCTAACGGTACATTGCAGCTTGAAAAACTCCAAATGGGTGAGAAGTTATAGTTTTTTAAAGATTGGCATGGGTTATGGGCTTTAGGGTTCTGCAAAATGCCAAATTGAAAGCAAAGGAAGCCTTGCAATTGATCGCAGTCATCGATCTACCTAATGCCTAGGAAAATCAACAGTTTTCGGGTACCAATCCATACTAGGATTAACGGGTGATTCTAGACATGATTGGATCAGACGGTTGAGGATATATAAATCAAACAATACAAATTGATATTGAGCACTAAACTAGCACATTCTTTAACATCCCTTTGGTCACCAAGATGATCAGAAGACAAAGGTGCATAGAATCTAATGTTCTAGATGTGTATTGGGAAACCAACTATTGCATTTATTGTTAGCCTTCAGGCACTTGATGGGTGATGTGGCACAGTGATGTGGCTCCACCAAATAATGTGGCTCAACCAAAAGAGGATAGGTGGAAAACAAATGGCACATGATGATTGGTTTTTTAGCATGACATGGATCCAGGTGGAGATGTCATGCAGGAAAGCATGACAAGATGACTCAGCCTAAGTGGCATCAATGAATGACACCGTAACGTCAATTTACTAAGTAAAAAAACACATGTGTTTTACTTGTCAATCCAAGTTTGTATACTTGGAAGCATGTCCAAAATATATGGATTTCAAGTGAAATAAAATTAGGAAGGCAAGACTATAAATTTAAAGGGAGTGCATATTACAAATATTTTCTAAGTTTTAAAAGAATAAAAATTTTCTTGTTCAAGATGCAGCAAGCAAGTGAAAAGGCTCCTAACTTAGGAGGTCATGGTTGTCCTTCCTCACAATATTGTCCCCAATAAGAGAAACTAAAGAGCAGTGTTTTGTAATGTGAAAATAGAAGAGAAGAGGCGCCTAACTTAGCAGGTCTTGGTTGTCCTTCCTCACAGTTCTACTCCAATAACATTACCATTACATCAACTAAAACTGAAATTCAAGAAATAATACAAGAAATGCAAAAAGGATCATTTTAGCTATGATTCATAACTTGATAGAAAGAGAAATTTAACTTAACTTCTTGTTTGTCCTTTCATATGCAAATTTGACTTTAAACTAACATCATCCCATAATCACACAAAAAGCATCACACATCTAAATCACTGAATCATAAATCTAAAACAAGAAATATTGAAATTGAAATTATGTTAATGTAATCAAAGTGAACTTATCTTGGTATGGGGGACCTCCAACCGTGCCTTGTACACCTAAGGAACTCTCAACTATAGCTAACTTATGAAAATATGCACAGCATGAATAGAAACTTAGAACAGTAGAAAGTATTCTTCAAATTATCAAAAAGTCTTCAATAGTCTGAATACAAATTACATCCATGAATAGTTCATAAACTCAATTTAAATAATTAAATTATCAACAAACTTAGCTACAATAGCTATAATGGTCTTTATCTATCCTAATCCATCCATCCAGGTTGAACTCATTAATTGTGGTTCACAAAATTAGGCAAAATCCCAAAAAATAATAGTATGCCCCTTTTTAATAGGGATTTCCGAATGACAGGTCAAGTTTGACCAACGTTGACCAGGCATGTGTTTGATTAGTTTTACTGAACCAATAGGTGTTCATCCATTTGTGGTTCCCAATCTTTCTAAATATTCGCCCAGGTGTCCTGTGCATGACTTTAACGAAGCTATTACGGAAATTTTTAGTGCAGTCCAAATTTACTCTTAAAACCCAATTTCTACAAAAATCTCTAAAAATTGAAAAACTTAATTTAGTTACCTGAATATGCAAAATAAGAGTGAAATGAAGGATATGTAAGTGAAATATGATGGAATGTGGTGGTAAATGGATAGGTTTAGGATAGTCAAAAATGATCAAAATTGAGGGCCAACATCTCCCCCTTGTTGATGCTCAAGCATGTCCTCATGCTTGCTTCCTCCATTTGGACCTTCTGAGTGATGTTGCCCCTACTGTACCTGAACCTGTAGCCTCTTCCTGTGCAAATCGAAGTAAAATATCAATGCCCTCATTTTCCTCTGCTTTGTAGATGGCATCTTTTACATTTTGTTTTTCATATTTATATTTCCATAACTTCTTCTCTTTTAGCCATCTGTAGGCTTGTTTAGAAATGAGCATATTTTGAGTTTCAAGATTTTTTATTTGCTTGTTCAATTTCTTGTTTTCTTTGACTATGTTGTTGTTTTTTTCCTTGTACATTTTGTTCTCCCTATTTAAGTGTCTTTCCATGATTTTGTTGTCCTCTAGCTCACTAGTCAACTCTGCTATTTTCTTGAGATATTCCTCATTATTCAATTCGTTGGATTCCTCCCTTGCCTCTTTAGCATATGAATGAGCATCCTCAAAATAAGAGCCTTTTTCTATGGGCTCTTCCTGAGCTTCCTCCTCCAATCTCTGTATGATCTCATCAATTTGTTTTGATATTTGTGGAGGTTCGATTTCAACAAACTCAATTTATGGGTCTTTCCCTTTATTTCTTGGTTCTTCTTGTGATCTTCTTCTTGATCTCATAAGAATAGAAAATTTGATTTTTTCTTTTTCAATAATAACACCATCCTTCTTCTTTTTCAATCTTGTCCCAAGATATAAAGGAGAATTCATGATACTTTTTGTGACATGTAATTGCTCAAACCTTTCCTCATTCCCTATTATTTGGCCTTCAAAGTGATGTTTGGCCAAAAACTCATTCCAAAGTATCCCTTTGTTTCATTCTTGATACTCAACAAGTATCTTTATCAACCCAAAATGATA
Source organism: Pinus taeda (assembly GCA_000404065.3). Lineage (NCBI taxonomy): Eukaryota > Viridiplantae > Streptophyta > Pinopsida > Pinales > Pinaceae > Pinus > Pinus taeda. The sequence continues at coordinate 35,385 of APFE030845012.1, forward strand.
GATATTAGTCTCTTTAGCTTATATTTTGTTTTTAAAATTTTCTATCATTTTAGTCAAACTCTTTGAAAAGAAGTAAGAAATATTGATTTTACAATTTCCTTTGATATGTTAAAGCAATTGTATATGTTAAAGGTAGACTATATTGTGCCTATTGTCATAAATAGAATATTTTTGGATGATCACAACTAATTCTGACCATGTCTCTCTAAACCAATCCCTTAAAATTCCTTTTGTCCTATCATAGGTCCCTTTTCTTTGTTTTTCTAGGAAAAATGTCCATCATTTCTCCTTAAAATGTAAACCTTTCTGATATTCTTCTCCTATTAGAGGAAGTTTTAATGCTTGAGATATGAAAGTTGGATTCACTGGCATAGGAATTTCACCCACTTTGGTTTGCCCATTTTCAGAATTTTCTATGAATTCTTGTCTAATTTTGTCATTATGGCCATTAAACTTCCTAAGGAACTCTAGTGGTCCTGCTTGAAACAATTTTTCCACTGCTTCTTTACTCCAATTTTCTACTTTGAAGTCTCTGGGTTCCATTTTTGTTTCCAATTTCATATGCTCGGTATACCAATTTATATAACCTTGCCCAATAAATAATCTCATTCTGAAGATAACAAACAAAATGTTTCTTATTCATGCAATAACAATCTTGGTAAATGCACTTACCATATCTCCTTAGCTTTTGAAAATAAATGAGATTACTTACTTTGCCTATAAATCTTGACTTCTGCTGCAAATAATATCAACACAAGGTTCTACGTTTATAAATCTCATTTAAGAAAGATTTTGACTGTGTAAAAGACCCAAAAGAAAAATCTCCATTGTAAGAAAATCTCTCACTGTTTTGCAAATCGTATTTCCTCATAAAAAATTATGAAAAAGCCTCCTCTCTTTTAGAAACTATGTACTGTGTTTTTGAAATAACATTCATTAATGCATAGTTTTTGACAAAAAATGCATGAGGAAATCGTGGTTTTGATACCTGAACTGCAAGAAGATTTTGTAGAACAACTTGTAGAAACTTCTTGTTAATGATTTTTCTTCCCTGTGTAAACATATGGTTTCAATTAAACTCATTTATAATATCTCAAGAAATTGTGGATTATACAGGTGGCAGAGGATTTTGAAGATGACAAATCATTAAAAATCCAGAACTGAAGTCGTATTTTTTTCCCATTGTCACATATCTTAACAAAATCTGGAGTTTAAATTTTTCGAAATCGTTCTAGTTGTTTGAGGAGTCTTTGGAATTGACACTTACCTTATCACTGGGAGTCACTTCGTTAATTGAGGAATTCTCTGCATAATTTGCAGTTTTTTTGGAGCTCGGTGCAGAGGAAATCCCAATCGCTTTCACAAACCAAATTCCTTTAAATTCTCTATGCAGCACAGGGTTTTCCTTTCCTTATTTCTCCATTATTGCTCAGGGTTCTTCTCCTCATTTCACCACACTACTCTTTCACACAGTCTTTCCACGCTGCTCACACAGTCTCTTCACCACACAGGGTTTCTCTTCTACACATTTACCTTTACTCTCTACGTTTTTCTCTTTGGTTGGGGCTTCCTTACATTGTGGGTGAATGTGCAGTATTTCTCTTTGACTCTAAGCTGAGTTTGGATATGATAATGAAAGAGAATATGCATAGTATCCCTTTGAAATGTTTTTTACCGTTTCATTGTTTAGTTGTCTCGTCCATTTTCAATTTGGGTTGTCACTTGTGTTAATGCATCATGGTTCATTTACTTATGATCATGCCACTTTTTGTAGACTCCTTCGACACTTGTTTTATATCACTAAGGTTGCATCATAGTTTGCATTTTAGAGTTTTTAATGCTCATAACCATTAGGACCTTATCTTATGATTTTGTAGTGCATGCAACCTTAGCTTATCATTGTTTTCTTATCCATCATACTTATGTGCATGTTGCATATTCATGTTTTTATCATTGCAACATTTTTCATTCTTCATCGTATACTTATGTATTTGATTTTGAAATTACCATTGTTTTATGTCATTTCAAATCAAATTTTCTTGATATTTTTACAATGATACTAACTTCTTGTTTTTGTTTTGTAGATGCAACAAAAAAAAAAAATCAAAAAGGAGATGTGGCCAACAATATTGGTCAAAAATCGCAAATGATATGGTTGAGTAATGAGATGTGAATGTATGGTTAAGTGATGAAATGAATGAATATGTAGGGTGATATAGGATAATGTACAATGTACATGGCTAGAAGTAATGCATATTCAAATTTTAAACTAAGTTATCAATCTTTAGAAAAAAATTCAAAATCAAAGCCTTTAAGAATTATTTTAAACTCACGATACTTTACTTTTGATAGTTCTTTGTCAATACTTTGATTCTTTTGTCGACACTTCACCTTTTCAAAATGAATTTTTGTCAATAATGGACTATAAATAGATGCTTGTAACTGCTTCTCAGGTCCCTTTAATGTTGATTTGAAATAGGTCCCTTATGTATATGATTTTGATCTTGTTTGAAACAGGTCCCATACTGATAAATGATATGGTTATAATGTCTCAGGTCCCTTCTATAGTACAGCTGCTTGATATTAAACCATTGTATGGTTTTCTGATTTATTATGAATCTTTCCCCTTGCTGATCTTAATACTTGTCCTCAAGTCTTGAAATTTTTGGAAGATAATCCTGCAAAAGTAAAAATAAAATGAAAAAAAATAAAAGAGAGAATTCATATTGGGCAAACAAATTGGTGTTCCAATATGAATTCGAGTTTGTATTGTGTCAGTATCCTCGATTTTCACAACCAAACTCATTTATTTTTTTTAAACCTTTTTTTTTTATTCTTCTAGCAATAGGGAAGGCATATTACTATATTGTTCCAATACTTCCATATTGTATTTTGCTGAGAATCTGTTCAGAAAGTCTTCTTTATTGATAGGTTTGTTATAAACTTTGAGTCTATGACCATTAACTAGAAATGAAATTGTTGTTTCATCAATTGTTTTTATTTTGAATGCTCAACTATTTCTTTTATTTCATATGGCCCAAGCCATTGAGTAATGAACTTATCTTTGATATATTTTTATTTGGAGTCAAATATTTCTTCTATTTCATATGGCCCAAGCCAATGAGTAGTGAACTTAGCTTTGAAATATTTGTATTTGGAGTCAAAAAAAAGTGCCCAGTCTCCCTTATGAAAAAAATTGTTTTTGATAACTCTATCATGCCATTTGATTCTTTGTTGTTGTACTAGTGAGGTATGTTCAACTTCCTGTTGTCTGATCTCATCTAGTTCATTCAGTTGCATAAGTATTTGTTGTTAAGTTTCTGAAATTCCAATCCTAATTCTGCTGCAAGTTTGAATGTATGAATTTGAAATTCGATTGGTAGCAGAAGTTATTTACCATATACCAGTTGGTATGGATTGAATCCATTAGTATTCTTCCATGTAATTCTGTGTGCCCATAATGCATATTTCAATTTGTCTGGCCAATCTTTTCTATTCATTTGTATTGTCTTTGTCACGATGTTTTCCATAACCTTATTAGCAGATTCCACTTGTCTGTTTGCTTGTGGATGATATGGAGTAGACTTTCTATGCTTAATTTTGTATATTTTTATAAGATCTTGAACAAGTTTTGAAGTGAATTGTGTTCCCTGGTCTGCAACAATTTGTCTTGGAACTCCAAATCTTACAAAGATCTTCAAAGAGGAAAGAAACCACTATTTTTTCTGTTGCTCATGCCAATGTGTTTGCTTCAACCCATTTTTTAGCATAGTCTACACATACTAAGATGAACTTCTTTCCATTTGAAGGCGAGTTAATTAGTCCCACAAAGTCTATAGCCCATTGTTCAAATTTGTGGTTTCAAAGGCATCTCATATGATAATATAGGTCTTCCAGTTCTTTGAAAGCTATCACATCTTTTGCTATAGGTTTCTGAGTCTTTGAAAATTGTTCGCCAGTAGTAGTCAAGTTTAAGCACTTTTTATGTTGTTTGTCTATCTGCAAAATGGCCACCATATGGTTTATCATGACATGCTTTTAGAATATCAAGAATTTCATCTTCTCTCACACATTTTCTTATCAAAAGATCGGGACTAGTATAAAGGAGGTCACCATCGACCCAAGTATATCTAACACTCTGTTTAATTATTTTCCTTTTCTGCTTGCTAGTGAAATGGGATGATAATATTCTAGATGACAAATAATTTGATATGTCTGCAAACCATGGGGTTTTAGATGTTACAGAAAATAGATACTAGTAAGGAAATTTGTCTGAAACAGGGATAAGGTCATCATGAGAATTAAGTCTTGATAGAAAATATGCCACTTGATTATCTTTTCCAGGTCGATCTAGAACAGTGATATTCAATTCTTGCATTAGTAACAACCATCTAGTAATTCTTCCATTAGTAATTGTTTTGTTCATTAGATATTTAATGGTTGAATGATCTGTATGAATAAATAGTTGATAGCATGTTATGTAATGCCTAAATTTATTGACTGCATGCATAACAGCTAGCATTTCTTTTTCAGTTATTGTGACGTTTAATTCTGTCAAAGTTAAATTTTTTCTTATGAAATAAATGGCATAGTTAAATTGTTTTTATTTTTGTCCTAGAGATGCTCCTATAGATGTGTCTGATACATTAGTGGATATGTGGAATGGAAATGACCAATTTTGTCCTCTGAGAATGGGTGCTATAGACAGTGTTTATTTTAGTTTTTCAAATGCATTTTGACAATCTATAGCCCATTGAAACTCAATGTCTTTTGCAAGTAATTTTAACAAGGGTAAATCTATTTTGTTGAAGTTTTCAATGAATCATCTATAGTAGCCTTCATATCCCAAGAAACTTCTTACTTATTTCTGTGTTTTTGGTGGCATTAAGTTTACAATGAATTGTATCTTTGCTGGGTCTACCTTAATTCCAGAAGAAGAAATGTGTCCCAATACTATCCCTTTAGTTAACATCATAAAACATGTTTCATTGTTGAGGGATAAGTTCATCTCCATGCATCTTTTTCAAGATTATTTAAACAATCAGCAAATATACTTCCTTAAACAGTAAAACCATCCATATAGACTTCAACACATTCATGTATAAGATCTGTAAAGATAGCTAAGACTACTCTTTGAAATGTAGCAGGTGCATTATATAGTTCAAAAGGTAAAACATTATAAGCATATGTTCCCCATGGACAAGTAAATGTAGTTTTATCCTGATCTTCTAATGCTATCTTGATCTGGTTGGAAAATAATTTCTTTCTGTGTTTTCGGTGGCATTAACTTTACAATGACTTGTGTCTTTGTTGGGTCTACCTTAATTCCAGAAGAAGAAATGTGGTGTCTCAATAGTATCCCTTCAATTAACATCATAAAACATTTTCATTGTTGAGGGACAAGTTTGTCTCTATGCATCTTTAGAAATTTTTCAATATTATTTAAACAATCATCAAATGTACTTCCATAAACAGTAAAATCATCCATGTAGACTTTAACACATTCATGTATAAGATCTAAAAAGATAGCTAAGACTGCTCTTTGAAATGTAGCAGGTGCATTACATAGTCAAAAAGGTAAAATATTATAAGCATATGTTCCCCATGGACAAGTAAATGTAGTTTTATCCTGATCTTCTAATGCTATCTTGATTTGATTATATCCACTAAATCCATCATGAAAGGAAAAGAACTTTTTCCCTGCTAATAAGTCTAGTACTTGATCAATGAATGGTAGTGGAAAATGATCTTTCAATGTTGCTTTGTTCAGTTCCCTATAGTCTACACATATTCTCCATTTGCCATTTTTCTTTGGTACCACAATTAAGGGAGAAACCCACTGACTATCAGAGATAGGGTAGATAGATCCTACATGTAATAGTTTCTATAACTCTTCTTTCACTATCTCCTTCATCATTGGATTCATCATTCTTTGTGGTTGTCTTATTGGTTTGATTGTTTCGTCTGTCTAAATGATAGATGTTTTTGGATGGATTCCTTGCATGTTTGTATAGTCCCAAGCAAAATCTTTTGAATATTTCCATAATAATGCATTACCTATTACTCTTGTGATGATTGTAGATTATTACCAATATTTAAATTATTTCTAGAATTGATTTCAATGATTTTTCTTTGAGAATGGTAATTGAGTTGATAGGAAAAATGATTTCAAATTAATTCTGTAATGATTGAAAAGTACAATTTTCCTGAAAAAAAAAATAAAAATAAATAAAATAAATAAATAAAAAAATAAAAATAAAAAAATAAAAATAAAAAATAAAAAATAAAAAAAATAAAAATAAAAAAAAAAAATAAAAATAAAAATAAAAAATAAAAATATAAAAAATAAAAAAATAAAAAAAATAAAATAAAAATAAAAATAAATAAAAATAAAAAAAAAAAAAATAAAAAATAAAAAATAAAAATAAAATAAAAATAAAATAAAAATTAAAATATAAAAAATAAAAATAAAAATAAAAAAATAAAAAATAAAAAAAAAAAAAAATATATATATATATATATATATATATATATATATATATATATATATATAATAAAATAATAAGAATAAAAAAAAAATAAAAATAAAAATAAAATAAATAAAAATAAAAATAAAATAAAATAAAATAAATAAATAAATAAAAATTGATTTAGAAGATGATTTTTAGCTTCATATTGTGTTATTCTTAACTGCTTAGAAATATCAGGTTCTGAGATAAAAAGGTCTATTAAATCCTCATTTTCTTCTTCTTCTCTAAAATAAAAGGCTTGATTAATACTTAAAACAGGTAGAGTTTCCTCCTATTGATCATCAGGACTAAAGAAGGTGATTGAGCAGGAGGATAGAGTGTGATATGTTTCCTTTTCATCTCCATGTGCTATGATCATGCTTCCTAATCTGCATCCAATGAAGGCATCTACAGTGGCTAACCATGGTCTACCAAGAATTAAAGGATGACCTCCTAGATTAGTTTTTGGTTGTAAGGTTAGAAATTCTATAAGATATTCCCATGAATCCAAATAAACAATGATGTCTTCAAGTATTCCTTCTGGTACTACTTTAGATCTATCTGCTAGTTCTAAAATTGTAGTAGTAGGTCGGATATTTGGCAGTTTTAAATACTTCATAGTTTCTATTACACTCCTAGATCAATTAAAGTTTTAGAAACTGAAAAATATTGATTGAAATGGTAACCATTGGTATCCCTGGATCAATATATTTTTCAATTGTTGTTTTTGCATACATGAGACTAGCTAGTTTTCCAATGACTTGGATTGTGGGTGGATCTCTTTTCTTTCTGTCAGTTTCTTAATACATAATTCTTTTATTGTTTTTTATATATTGGAATATCTTTAATAGCTTGCAACAAAATAATTTTGACATAAGAATTCTTTAATTCATATATGATATCAAATTTAGGGAGAGAAATTGAAGTTTTATGATCAACTAACCTTTTTGGGAAAAGTGGTGTTTGAGTCATAATAGTTTTTCTTTTCTAAATTTGATTCCTTCAATTAGATTTTTCAGATTGTTCTCCTTCTTTAATTTGTTGTTCTATGATTGGTGGAGAATATTTTTGGAGAACTTTTCCTAACCTCAAGTGGATATCTTGAATAGGAAGAATAGAATATGTAGGAAATAATGTTGTTTCATCCACATTATAGGCTAGCCTCTCCACTCTGTTACTCGGATTTGCTATTGGATGAGATGGTAATTGATTTGGTCTAGGTGGTGGTTGGTTAGAAGGCAGTTGAAGTTGCTGAGGTTGAGTTAGTGCAAGCATTGATTATTGTGTAAATGGATTTGATTGAGGGGATTGCTGGAATTGTTGAAATGGGAATGATTTTTGAGGATATGGTTGTTGATATGACTATTGAGGACAAGATTGATATTGTTGAGGGTAAAATTGTTGGAGATGTTGGGCTCCATAAGCATATCCTCGCCAACTTTGTGAAGGTTGGTTTTGGTTTTGCTAAGTAAGCCAAACCTGCCATGGCATAGGAGTATTCCATGAATTTTGATACTGAAAATTTTGGGGAATTTGTTGAGGAAACTGTTGAGATGTACATATAAAACGTGGTTGCCAAGCTCTTCTTGGTGCCATATAATAAAATCCTTGAGTTTCTTCTAATTTACCTTCTTGCAACTCTTTTAATGTTGGAAAATTGTCTGTAACATGAGTTTCTATGCAAAGTCCACAAACATGTATATTATCCAAAGGACATTCTCGTAAAATATTCTTCTTCCTACACTTAGGACAAAATATTGAAATTGTTTGTTCTTATTCTTGTTGTTTCTTCTTTACTTTTAATACATCAACTTGTGTTCCTAAGGTCCTCAAAAGATACGTTTTAAAGTTTTTTAACAAACTCCCTATTTCGTCTCTTGTCACTCCTCATGTCGTTGATTTAGAAGCTTTAGAAGTTATATCTCTTTTTCCTGTTTTGGCTCTACCTCTAGAGTGATTTTGACATAATTCAGCAATTTCATCGAATGGTAAGTATGAAATATCTCCTTTACCCATCACATTGAGAATATCAAGATACTCATCTCGTATTCCTTTAAGAAAAATTGTTCTAATGGTATCAGGATTTAGAGAATGTTGTTTGGATTTTTGCAGGTTGTAAAGAAATCGTTACAAATATTCTTCCAAACTCTCATTTTCTTGTTGATACATTCTAAAAGTATCTTCTTTTGAATCTCTAAGCCTGCAATAGGCTTGATATTTCTTAAGAAAAAAATCTTCATTTCTTCCCAAGAAGTAATAGAGTGTTCTCATAATCTCATAAACCATTTTAATGCAGTTGCTTTAAGAGTAGCAGAAAAAAGATGAAGCTTATGTGCATCATCAGTATAACCATAAGTTCTACATAAGATATCAAATTCAAACATGAATAAATCAAGTACTTCAGAAAACATTCAATAGAAATTTGGTAAAACTCAAGGTGGAATATTCTTCACTTTTACCTCTTCTCCTAGAATTTCTCTAGTATCTACAATTGGAAATCCGAAATTAGTTTCTTCATCATTTTCTATTTCTACATCTTGTCTTCTCTTATGATCATATTCTCTTTTCGTATCTTCTTCTCTTTTCCTTTGTGCTTCTCTTCTTGCCTCTTCTTCTCTTATTCTTTGACATTTTTTTTGTCATTTTTCATATTGTAACCTTTGTTCTGGAGTGAGGATGGTAGTTCCTTTCCCTTATTCTGCCATATCTTTTTCAGTAGTTTCAAATGTTTCAGTAACAACTTGATATTCAACTTGTTTTATTTGTTCAAATATAGGTTGATCTGTTTGTTCAAGAATAGGTTGATAAATTGATTTTCTTGTCTCTCTTTGTTTTCCTATAGAAGATGTTCCTATGTGTTTTTTTTTTCTCTTCACTTCATAAGCTAACAAAGTTTTTCTTTCAACAAGAGTTAACCTTTGTTCTGAACAATGTTTTTCCTCTAACTCTTCCAAAGTTGGCTTTCCAGCAACTGGTGTAGTTAATTCAAATGGAGGTAATCTTTTGCTTGTACCAATGGTTTAGTAATTTGGGGCTCTTGTTTTGTGTATCTACTTTTTTCATCTCTTTGTCTAAGCATAAATGACCATAACGAAAAAAACCTATTTAATTTTTATTGTTTTTGTTTTTTTATGTTTTTTTTAAAGCTTCCTTTTTTAATTAACTTTGAATATGCTTCCCTGGCAACGACGCAAAAAATGTAAGGTCAATTTACTAATTAAACTAACACATATGTTTTACTTGTCAATCCAAGTTTGTAGACTTGGAAGCATGTCCAAAATATATGGATTTCGGGTGAAATCAAATTAGGAAGGCAAGGCTATAAAGTTACAAGAAGTTCATATTACAAATATATTCTAAGTTTTAAAAGACTAAGAAGTTTCTTGTTCAAGATGCAGCAAGCAAGAGAAGAGGCTCCTAACTTAGGAGGCCTTGGTTGTCCTTCCTAACAGTATTGTCCCCAAGAAGAGAAACTGAAGAGCAGTGGTTTGTAATGTGTAGATAGCAAGAGAAGTGGATTCTAACTTAGGAGGTCTTGGTTGTCCTTCCTCACAGTTATACTCCAATAACATTGTCATTGCATCAACTAAAACTGAAATTCAAGAAATAATACACGAAATGCAAAAAGGAAGATTTTAGCTATGATTCATAACTTGATAGAAAGAGAACTTAACTTAAAGTCTTGTTTGTCCTTTCATATGCTAATTTCAATTTAAACTAAAATCATCCCATAATCACACAAAAATCATCACACATCTAAATAACCGAATCATAAATCTAAAACAAGAAATATTGAAATTGAAATTATAAGTAATTAAAGGGTACTCAACTTGGTATGGGGGGCCTCCAACCTTGCCTTGTACACCTAAGGAACTCTCAGCTACAGCTAATTTATGAAAATATCCACAGCATGAACAGCAACTTAGAACAGTAGAAAGTATTCTTGAAATTATCAAAAAGTCTCCAATAGTCTGAATACAAATTACATACATGAATGGTTCATAAACTCAATTTAAATAATCAAATTATCAACAAACTTAGATACAGTAGCTCTAACAGTATTTATCTATCCTAATCCATCCATTTAGGTGAAACTCATTAAGTCTGGTTCACAAAATTAGGAAAAATCCCAAAAAATAATATTCTACCCCTTTTAATAGGGATTTCTGAATGACAGGTCAAGTTTGACCAGCATTGACCAGGCTTGTGTTTGCTCAATTTAACTGAACAAATAGGTGTTCATCCATCTGTAGTTCCCAATCTTTCCAAATATGTGCTCAGCTCTCGCCCAAGTGTCCTGCACATATGACTAATAGAGTTATTACGAGAATTTTTAGTGCAGTCCAAATTTACTCTTAAAACCCAATTTTTACAAAAATCTCTAAAAAATAGAAAACTTGATTTAGTTACTTGAATATACAAAATCAGAGTGAAATGAAGCATATGTAAGTGAAATATGATGGAATATGGTGGTAAATGGATGGGTTTAGGATAGGCAAAAATGACCAAAATTAAGGGCCAACATCTCCCCCTTGTTGATGCTCAAGCAAGTCCTCATGCTTCCTTCCTCCATTTGGACCTTCTAAGTGATGTTGCCCCTGTTGTACCTAAACCTATAGCCTCTTCCTATGCATCTCGAAGTAAAATATCAATTCCCTCTTGTTCCTCCGCTTTGTAGATAGCAACTTTTACTTTTTGTTTTTCATATTTATATTGCCATAACTTCTTCTGTTTTAGCCATCTATAGGCTTGTTTAGAAATGAGCATATTTTGAGTTTCAATATTTTTTAGATGCTTGTTCAATTTCTTGTTTTCTTTGACTATATTCTTGTTGTTTTCCTTATATATTTTGTTCTCCCTCTTCAAGTGCCTTTCCATTATTTTGTTGTCCTCTAGCTCACTAGTCAACTCTATTATTTTCTTCAGATATTCCTCATTGTGAAATTCTATGGATTCCTCCCTTGCCTCTTTAGCATATGAATGAGATGAGGTAGCTCCAACCCAAGAATTCTCAAAATAAGAGCCTTTTACTATGGACTCTTCCCGAGCTTCCTCCTCCAATCTCTGTATGATCTCATCAATTTGTTTTGATGTTTTTGGAGGTTTGGTTTCAACAATCTCAATTTATGGGTCTTTCCCTTGGTTGCTTGGTTCTTCTTGTGATATTCTTCTTGATCTCCTAAGAATTGACAAAAAATATTTTTTCTTTTTCAATCATAACACCATCTTGCTTCTTTTTCAATCTTGTCCTGGGATATAAAGGACAATTCATGATACTTTTTGTGACATGTAATTGCTCAAACCTTTCCTCATTCCCTGTTATTTGGTCTTCAAAGTGATGTTTGGCCAAAAACGCATTCCAAAGTATCCCTTTATTTCTTGCTTGATACTCAACAAGTATCGTTGTCAACCCACAATCATAGATATTATTCTCTTTAGCTTCTATTTTGTTTTTAACATTTTATATCATTTTAATCTAGCTCTTTGAAAAGAAGTAAGGAATATTGATTTTATAGTCTCCTTCGATATGTTGAAGCAATTTTATATGGTAAAGGTAGACTATATTGTGTCTATCGTCACAAGTAAAATATTTTTGGATGATCACAACTAATTCTGACCAAGGCTCTCTGAACCAATCCCTTAAAATTCCTTTTGTCCTATCAAAGGTCCATTTTCTTTGTTTTTCTAAGAAAAAGGTCCATCATTTCTCCTTAAAATGTAAACCTTTCTGATATTCTTCTCCTATTAGAGGAAGTTCAAATGCTTGAGATATGAAAGTTTGATTCACTGGTATAGGAAGTTCACCCACTTCAGTTTGCCTGTTTTCAAAATTTTCTATGAATTCTTATGTAATTTTTTCATTGTGGAATTAAACTTCCTAAAGAACTCCATTAGTCCTACTTGAAAAAAAAAATCCACTGCTTCTTTACTCCAATTTTCTACTTTGAAGTCTTTGGGTTCCATTTTTGTTTCCATTTGCATATGCTCTGTATACCAATTTATATAACCTTGCCCAGTAAATAATCTCATTATGAAGATAACAAACAAAATGTTTTTTATTCCTGCAATAACAATATTGGTAAATGCACATACCAGATCTCCTTATATTTTGAAAACAAATGAGGTTAATTCATTTGCCTATAAATCTTGACTTCTGCTGCAAATAATATCAACACAAGGTTCTCTATTTATAACTTTGATTGAAGAAAGATTCTGACTGTGTAAAAGACCCAAAAGAAAAATCTCCACTGTAAGAAAATCTCTCATTGTTTTTCAAATCATATTTCCTCATAAAAATTTATGAAAAAGCCTCCTTTGTTTTAGAAACTGCATATTGTTTTTTTGAAATAACATTCACTATGCAAATATTTTGACAAAAATTGCATGAGGAAATCGTGGTTTTAATACCTGAATTGCAAGAAGAGTTTGTAGAAAAACTTGTAGAAACTTCTTTTTAATGATTTGTCTTCCCTGTGTAAACATATAGTTTCAATTAAACTCATTTCTAATATCTCAAGAAATTGTGGATTCTATTGGTGGTAGAGGATTTTGAATATGACAAATCATTAAAAATTTGGAACTGAAGTCGTATTTTTCTCCCATTGTGACATATCTTAAACAAAATCTAGAGTTTAACTTTTTCGAATTCGTTCTAGTTGTTTGAGGAGTCTTTGGAATTGATGCTTACCTTATCTATTAAAATTGGTAACTAGGGACAAACTCCATGTGGGTATTCTTATTTATGGCAACTGATATTTTTCTTAGATTCCTCTCGACGAGAGGTGTAGGATTGATCTAAATATTATCTGATTCTGACATGTATTCATGGAGATATGAGTTTATTTATGTTATGGGACAATTCGTCAAGGTCGGCCAACAACCAAATTTCCCCCATCTATCCTCAACGTTTTACAATAAAAAGAGGTGGCTTACAAGTCTTTTGATACACACCTCTTGTGATCTCTTCCTCTCCATTTGTCTTTGGGTTTTGGTGGGAGGACGGATCTTAAGATGATACGTTGCCCTAAGAGGAGATGCCCTAGATGTTGTCATCGGAAAGAAGGATCTACACAACCCTAAATAAAATGACCTAGCTCCTAACCCTGGCATTGATATGAAGGCCTAACACAGTTATGAAGATATTCTTCTAATGCTTCCCTAAATGTAGTCCTGAAAACACAGCAAGGAATGCCTAAAATGTAGGTTTATACTAGACTTTAATATATTGTCCCTAATTCCCTAGCCACAGGTCATGAATGGACCCTAATTTGTTGTCTCAAGAGACCCTCAAGCGCAACAAAAATAAATCCTTGATCTGGTGTCTATGCAACTCCTAATCCGCAATCTTCAAAGGTCCTCATACGTTTTCATAATTGAAATCATAGGAGAAGGATTCTAAACACTGGAAGAACGGTGAGAAGATCTGGCCACAGGAAAAATGGAGATGTATTACGTTGCAATAAGGAAGCGCTCAAACATCTAAACATGGGGCTAAAGGGAGTTTCCTTATTTGTTATTCTCATCAAGATCAAGGCACAGCCATAAGCCCTAATCACTGTCAACAAGAGGTGACCTTAACACAAAATGAAGGGTGATTCAAAGAAGCCCTTATTCGTTGTAATAAGGTGTCTTTAATAAAATTTCATTAAAGGCCTCAATCTTTAGTTGAGGAGGACTGTTTGAGGTAGCCCTTACACACTGTTTTTAGGAGGATGATTATAAGAAACTGGTTGTTGTCCTGAAAGAAGCCTTGCATAGTCATCTAGTTGCTTGTTGTAGGTGACAACATGGTTATGTTTTGGTAAGATATGCTAGGCATAAGTATCCAATGAGAAAAAGCTATGGGGTTGTTGTTTGAAGGTTGAATGGATCAATGCATGAATGAGACCTGTTGGAAGAATAGATTTCTGCATCCAATTGCTTTGTTAGGCTACAATCCATAGCAAGCATCTAAGGTTGTTCCATGGGAATATTGCAGCATGATAGTGGTGCAGCATAATGATAAATGGTGCAACATAGTGTAGCATAATGATGATGAATGGTGCAGCACAGTGCAGCATGACAATGGTGCATCATAGTGATGAATAGTGCAGCATGACAGTGGTTCAGCATAATGATGATGAATGGTGCAGCATAGTGCAGCATGACAATGGTGCAGCACAGTGATCATTGTATGCAGTATGATGAGTGTGGCATATTGTAATGAAGTGCAGCTCAGTGATGGGGGCAACATGGTAATGGAATCACCTTGGAGAATCAGTTGAAGCAGTATGCCTTCACCTAAGTTCAGATCAGCTACCTCATGTGTTATCTTCTTAGTGAAGATCTCTGCTCTTATTTTGACTTCTGATGTATATGTACTATCTCCCTCCCTTTGTTGAACTATTGAAGAAAATAAGAAGAATTGATCAAGGGTTTCCCCACATTGGGGTTTGTCCCTGGCTGACGCCACATATTGTGTCCTCTTGTCTTGGCTTGTTTTCTACGATTTATGTCTATGTTCTATCTGCATTTTACTATCATGCTAAATGTGATTGCTAATCTGGAATTGATATTGAGCTAATATGGAAAATTTAAGTAAATTTGCTCTTAGCATAGAACATACCTAAAATTAACATTATCACTGGGAGTCACTGCGTTAATTGATGAATTCTCTGTGTAATTTGCGGATTTTTTGCATCTCAACGCAAAGGAAATCCCAATCACTTTCACAAACCAAATTCCTTTAAATTCTCTACACGTCACAAGGTTTTCCTTTCCTTATTTCTCCACTGTTGTTCGGGGTTCTTCTTCTCCTTATTTCACCACACTTCTTTCACACAGTCTTTCCACACTGCTCACACGGTCTCTTCACAGCATAGGGTTTCTCTTCTATGCATTTACCTTTACTCTTTACGTTTTTCTCTTTAATCAGGTCCTCCTTACACTGTGGGTGAATGCACAGTGTTTCTCTCTGACTCTAAGTTGAGTTTGGCTATGATGATGAAGGAGAATACATAGAGTATCCCTTTGAAATGTTTTTGACCATTTCACTGTTTAGTTGTCTTGTCCATTTTCGATTTGGGGTGCCAAATGTGTTAATGCATCATGGTCCATTTACTTATGACCATGCTACTTTTTGTACACTCCTTCGACACTTGTTTTATATCACTAAGGTTGCATTATAGTTTGCATTTTAGACTCTTGAACACTCATAACAATTAGGAAATTAGCTTATGATTTTGTATTGCATGCAACCTTAGCTTATCATTGTTTGCTTATCCATCGTACTTATGAGCATGTTGCATATTCATGTTTTTATCATTGTAACTTTTTTCCTTTTTCATCATATACTTATTTATTTGATTTTGAAATGACCATAGTTTTAGGTCATTTCAAAGCAAATTTTCTTGATATTTTTTCAATGATACTAACTTCTTGTTTTTGTTTTATAGATGCAACAAACAAAAAATTCAAAAAGGAGACATGGCCAACAATATTGGTCAAAAATTGCAAATGATATGGTTGAGTAATGAGATGTGAATGTTTGGTTAAGTGATGAAATGAATGAATATCTAGCATGATATAGGATATTGTACAATGTACATAGCTAGAAGTATTGCATATTCAAATTTTAAACTAAGTTATTAATATTTAGAAAAAAATTCAAAATCAAAGGATTTAAGAATGCTTTTAAACTAGCAATATTTTCCTTTTGATAGCTCTTTCTTAATACTTTGATTCTTTTGTCAACACTTGACCTTTTCAAAATGAATTCTTGCCAATAATGTACTATAAATAGATGCTTGTAGCTGCTTCTTAAGTCATTTTGATGTTTCTTTGAAACAGGGCCCTTCTGTATATGATTGTGATATTGTTTGAAACAGGACCCTTACCGATAAATGATATGGTTATAATGTCTCAGGTCCCTTCTATAGTACAGCAGCTTGATATTAAACCACTGCATGGTTTAGTGATTTATTATGAATCTTCACCCTTGCTGATCTTATGACTTGTCCTCAAGTCTTGAAATTTTTGGAGGATGACCCTGCAAAAATAAAAAATGAAAAACATAAAAGAAAGAATTTATATTAGTCAAACAAGTTGGTTTTCTGATATGAATTCGAGTTTGTATTGTGCCAGTATCCTAGATTTTCACAACCAAACTCATTTATTTTTTTGACTTTTTTTTTTATTCTTCTAAAAATAGGGAAGGCATATTACTATGCTATTCCAATACTTCCATATTATCTTTTGTTGAGACTCTGTTTAGAAAGTATTTTTTATTGATAGGTTTGTTATAAACTTTGAGTCTATGACCATTAACTAAAAATGAAATTGTTGCTTCATCAATGGTTTTTATTTTGAGTACTCCATTGTCAAAGATTTCTTCTATTTTATATGGCCCAAGCCAATTAGTAGTGAACTTAGCTTTGAAATATTTGTACTTGGAGTCAAAAAGAAGTGCCCAGTCTCCCTTATGAAAAAATTTGTTTTTGATAAATCTGTCATGCCATTTGATTCTTTGTTGTTGTACTAGTGAGGTATGTTCAACTGCCTGTTATCTGATCTCATATAGTTCATTCAGTTGAATAATTATTTTCTATTGAGATTCTGAAAGGTCCAATCCTAATTCTGCTACAAGTTTGAATGTATGAATTTGAAATTCGATTGGTGACAAAACTTCTTTACCATATACTAGTTGATATGGACTGAATCCAGTAGTGTTTTTCCATGTAATTTTGTATGTCCATAATGCATCTTTCAATTTATCTTACCAATATTTTATGTTCATTTGTACTATCTTTGTCATTATGTTTTCTAGAACCTTATTAATAGATTTCACTTGTCTGTTTGATTGTGAATGATATGGAGTAGACTTTCTATGCTTACTTTTGTATTTTCTTGTAAGATCTCGAACAAGTTTAGAAGTGAATTGCGTTCACTAGTCTGTAACAATCGATCTTGGAACTCCAAATCTTATATTTCTTCAAAGAGGAAAGAAACCATTGTTTCTTTTGTTTCTCATGCCACTGCTTTTGCTTCAACCCATTTTGTAACATAGTATGTACATACTAAGATGTACTTCTTTCCATTTGAAGGCGAGTTAATTGGTCCCACAAAGTCTAGAGTCCATTGTTCAAATGGTTCTATAAGTTTATAACTGAATTGCATTCACTGGTCTGTAACAATCTGTCTTGGAACTCCAAATATTACAAATATTTCTTCAAAGATGAAAGAAACCATTGTTTCTTTTGTTTCTCGTGCCACGCTTTTGCTTCAACCCATTTTGTAACATAGTATGTACATACTAAGATGTACTTATTTCCATTTGAAGGTGGGTTAATTGGTCCCACAAATTCTAGAGTCCATTGTTCAAATGGTTCTATAAGTACTTGTGGCTTCAATGTCATCTCATCTGATACTACAGGTCTTTCAGTTCTTTGACAGCTATCACATCTTTTGCAATAGATTTTTGATTCTTTGAAAATTGTTCGCCAGTAGTAGCCAATTTTGAGCACCTTGTATGTTGTTCATTTATCTGCAAAATAGCAACCACATGGTTCATCATGACATGCTTTTAGAATATCAAGAATTTCATCTTATCTCACATAGTTTCTTATCAAAAGATCAGGACTAGTATAAAAGAGGTCACCATTGACCCAAGTATATCTAGCACTCTGTTTAATTATTTTCCATTTTTGCTTGCTAGTGAAATGGGATGGTAATATTCCAAATGACAAATAATATTTTTTATTTGCAAACCATGGGGTTTAGATCTTACAGAAAATAGATGCTCATCAGGAAAGTTGTCTGAAACAGGGATAATATCATCAGGGGAATTAAGTCTTGACAGAAAATCTGCCACTTGATTATCTTTTCCTAGTTGATCTAGAACAGTGATATTGAATTCTTGCATTAGTAACAGCCATCTAGTAATGTTGTCATTAGTAATTGTTTTTTTCAATAGATATTTAATGGTTGAATGATTTGCATGAATAAATACTCGATAGCTTGTTATGTAATACCTAAAATTTATTGACTACATGCACAATAACTAACATTTCTCTTTTAGTTATTGTGTAGTTTAATTCTACTGGAGTTAAATTTTTGGTTATGAAATAAATGGCATAGTTAAAATGATTTTATTTTTTTTCCTAGAGATGCTCCTATAGTTGTGTCTGATGCATCCGTGGATATGTGGAATGGCAATGACCAATTTGGTCCTCTGAGAATGGGTGCTATAGACAATTTTTTTTTTAGTTTTTCAAATGCATTTTGACAATTTGTAGTCCATTGAAACTCAATGTCTTTTGCAAGTAATTTGAACAAGGATAAAGTTATTTTGCTAAAGTTTTCTATGAATCTTTTGTAGTAGCCTGCATATCCCAAGAAACTTCTTACTTATTTTTGTGTTTTTGGTCGCATTAAGTTTACAATGACTTGTATATTTGTTGGGTCTACCTTAATTCCAGAAGAAGAAATGTAGTGTCCCAATACTATCTCTTAAATTAACATCATAAAGCATTTTTCATTGCTGAGAGATAAGTTTGTCTCTATGCATCTTTTTAGAAATTTTCAAGATTATTTAAACAATCATCAAACATACTTCCATACACAGTAAAATCATCCATGTAGACTTCAACAAATTCATGTATAAGATTTGCAAAGATAGCTAAAACTACTCTTTGAAATGTAGCAAGTGCACTACATAGTCCAAAAGGTAAAACATTATAAGCATATGTTCCCCATGGACAAGTAAATGTATTTTTATCCTGATCTTCTAATGCTATCTCGATCTGATTGCATCCACTAAATCCATTAAGAAAGGAAAAGAACTTTATCCCTACTAATGAGTCTAGTACTTGATCAATGGATGGTAGTGGAAAATGATCTTTCAATGTTGCTTTGTTCAGTTCCCTATAGTCTACACATATTCTCCATTTGTCATTTTTCTTTGGTACCACAACTAAGGGAGAAACCCACTGACTATCAGAGATAGGGTAAATAAATCCTCCCTATAATAGTCTTTGTAACTCTTCTTTCACTATCTCCTTCATCATTGGATTCATTATTCTTTGTGGTTGTCTTACTCGTTTGATTGTTTCATCTGTATAAATGTGATGGATACATGTTTTTGGATGGATTCCTTACATGTTTGTATAGTCCTAGGCAAAAGCTTTTAAATATTTATGTAATAATGCAATTACCTGTTGTTCTTGTGATGATTGTAGATTATTTCAAATATTTAAATTCTTTCCAGGATTGATTTCAGTGATTGCTTTGAGAATTGGTAATTGAGTTGACTTGAAAAATGCTTTCAAATGAATTTTGTAATGATTGAATAGTACAATTTTCCCGAAAACATTGATTTAAAATATGATTTAAAGCTTCATATTGTGTTATTCTCAGTTTCTCAGAAATATCAGGTTCTGAGATAAAAAGGTCTATTAAATCCTCATTTTCTTCTTCTTCTCTAAAATCAAAGGCTTGATTAATACTTAAAATAGGTATAGTTTCTTCATGTTGATCATCAGGCCATGATAGTAAAGAAGGTGATTGAGCAGGATGATAGAGTGTGATATGTTTCCTTCCATCTCCATGTGCTATGATCATGCTTTCCGATCTCCATCCAATGAAGACATCTACAGTGGCTAACAATGGTCTGCCAAGAATTAAAGGATAGCCTCCTAAATTAGCTTTTGGTTGCAAGATTAGAAAGTCTATAGGATATTCCCATGAATCCAAAGAAACAATGATGTCTTCAAGTATTCCTTACGGTACTACTTTAGGTCTATCTGCTAGTTCTAAAATTGTAGTAGTAGGTCGGATATTTGGCAATTTTAAATACTTCATAGTTTCTATTATCATGATATTTATATCGGCTCCGAGATAAATTAATGTTTTAGGAACTAAATCATTATTGATTGAAATGGTAACCATTGATATCCCTGGATCAATATATTTTTAAATTGTTGTTTTTGCAGACTTAAGACTAGCTAGTTTGCTAATGACTTAGATTGTAGCTGGATATCTTTTCTTTCTGCCAATTTTCTTAATACATAATTCCTTTATTGTTTTTGTATATATTGGAATATATTTGATAAATGAAACAAAGGAATTTTGACATAAGAATTCTTTAATTCATCTGGGAAAGGTGGTGTCTGAATCATAATAGTTTTGCTTTTCTAAATTTGATTCTTTGGATTAGATTTTTCAGATTATTCTCCTTCTTCAATCTGTTCTTATATGATTGGTGGAGAATCTTTTTGGAGAAATTTTTGTGACCTCAAGTGGATATCTTGAATAGGAAGAATAGAATATGTATGAAATAATGTTGTTTCTTCCACATTATAGGTTGGCCTCTCCACTCTGTTACTCGGGTTTGCTACTAGTTGAGATGGTAATTGAGTTGGTCTAGGTGGTAGTTGGTTAGAAGGCAGTTGAAGCTGCTGAGGTTGAGTTAGTGCAGGCATTGATTGTTGTGTGAATGGATTTGATTGAGGGGATTATTGGAATTGTTGATATGGGAATGATTGTTGAGGATATGACTATTGAGGATAAGATTGATATTATTGAGGGTAAAATTGTTGGGGAGGTTGGGCTCCAAAAGCATATCCTCGCCAACTTTGTGAAGGTTGGTTTTTGTTTTGCTGAGAAGGCCAAAACTGCCATGGCATAGGAGTATTCCATGAATTTTGATACTGAAAATTCTTTGGAATTTGTTAAGGAAACTGTTGAGATGTACCTATAAAACGTGTTTGCCAAGCTGTTCTTGGTGCCATATAATAAAATCCTTGAGTTTCTTCTAATTGACCTATTTGTAACTCTTTTAGTGTTGGACAATCATCTATAACATAATTTTCTATACAAAGTCCACAAACATGAATATTATCCAAAGGACATTCTCTTAAAAGATTCTTCTTCCTACACTTAGGACAAAAGATTGACATTGTTTGTTCTTCTTCTTCTTGTTTCTTCTTTGCTTTTAATACATCAACTTGTGTTCCTAAGGTGCTCAAAAGATCTGGTTTAAAGTTTTCTAACAAACTCCATATTTCTGCTCTTGTCACTCTTCATGTTGCTTATTTAGAAGCTCTAGAAGTTATATCTCTTTTTCATGTTTTGGCTCTACCTCTAGAGTACTTTTGACATAATTCAGCAATTTCATTGAATGGTAAGTGTGAAATATCTCCTTTACCCATCACATTGAGAAATCAAGATACTCATCTCGTATTGCTTTAAAAAAAAAAATTGTTCTAATAGTATCAGGATTTAGAGAATGTTGTTTGGATTTTTGCAGGTTGTAAAGAAATCATTCCAAATATTCTTCCAAAATCTCATCTTCTTGTTGAGACATTCTAAAAGTATCTTCTTTTGAATCTCTAGACCTACAATAGGATTGATATTTCTTAAGGAAAAATTTATTCATTTCTTCCCAAGCAATAATAGAGTGTTCTCGTAATCTCATAAACCATTTTAATGCAGCTGCCTTAAGGGTAGAAGGAAGAAAACGAAGCTTATGTGTATCATCAGTGTAACCATAAGTTCTACATAAGATATCAAATTCAAACATGAATGAATCATGATATTCAGAAGACATTCCATAGAAATTTGGTAAAACTGAAGGTGGAATATTCTTCATTTTTACCTCTTCTCCTAGAATTTCTCTAGTATCTACAATTGGAAATCCAAAAGTAGATTCTTCATCATTTTATATTTCTACATCTTTTCTTCTCTTATGATCATATTATATTTTGGCAACTTCTTCTATTTTCCTTTCTGCTTCTCTTCTTGCCTCTTCTTCTCTTATTCTTTCCCATTTTTTTTGTGTTTTTCATATTGTAACCTTTGTTCTGGAGTGAGGATGGTAGATCTTTCCCCTTCTTCCACCATATATTTTTTAGTAGTTTCAAATGTTTCAATAACAACTTGAAATTCAACTTGTTTTATTTGTTCAAAAATAGGTTGATCTATTTGTTCAAAACTAGGCTCATCAATTGGTTTTCTTGTCTCTCTTTGTTTTTCTATGGAAGATGTTCCTATGTGTTTCTGTTTTCTCTTCACTTCCTAAGCTAACAAAGTTTGTCTTTCAACAAGAGTTAACTTTTGTCCTGAACATTGTTTTTCCTCTAACTTCCAAAGTTGGTTTTCCAACAATTGGTGTAGTTAATTCAAATGGAAGTAGTCCTGCTTCTACCAATGGTTTATTAATTGGGGGGTCTTGTTTTGGGTATCTACCTTTTTCATCTCTTTGTCTAAGCATAAATGACCATAACAAAAAATCCTATTTACTTTTTGTTGTTTTTGTTTTTTTTTATGTTTTTTTTCGTTTTTTTTAAAGCTTCCTATTTTGATTAACTTTGAATATGCTTCCCTGACAACGGCACCAAAGATGTAAGTTCAATTTACTAAGTAAACCAACACGTGTTTTACTTGTCAATCTGGGTTTGTAAACTTGGAAGTATGTCCAAAATATATGGATTTTAGGTGAAATAAAATTAGGAAGGCAAGACTATACAGTTAAAGGAAGTGCATATTACAAATATATTCTAAGTTTTAAAAGACTAAAAAGTTTCTTGTTCAAGATGCAGCAAGCAAGAGAAGAGACTCCTAACTTAGGAGGTCCTAGTTTTCCTTCCTCACAATATTGTCCCCAAGAAGAGAAACTAAAGAGCACTGGTTTGTAATGTGTAGATATCAAGAGAAGTGGCTCCTAACGTAGGAGATCCTGGTTGTCCTTCCTCACAGTTCTACTCCAATAACATTATCATTGCATCAACTAAAACTGAAATTCAAGAAATAATATAGGAAATGAAAAAAGGATGATTTTAGCTATGATTCATAACTTGATAGAAAGAGAGTTTAACTTAAATTCTTGTTTGTCCTTCCATATGAAAATTTGACTTTAAACTAACATCATCCCTTAATCACACAAAAATATTCACACATCTAAATAACTGAATCATAAATCGTGTTAAACATACATGGTGAGCGAGAACAAATAGGAAAGATAAAGCTTGCATTACAATTTTATTAACAATAGATATACATTTATAGTAAAATATGGTGACCATTGGGATTCACATCCCAAGGTCCCTTGGACTTCTTAGTCTCTTTAGTTTCCACACTAACCCATTTAGGATTAGGTGTCCAACATTCCCCCCCTTAATCCGAAGGGTTATGTATGAGTCCAAGAAGAGAGCTAAAATACAAAATGTGCAAAAATGCATGGCAGCACTAGGCTGAATGTGCTCTATGAAATGTTGGTATAAACGGTGGTGGTTTAAGGATGGCCACCAACACTGGAACGCTTAGTGCAGTTCTCGAAACTCTTCCAAAACTGGCAAGAAGCTGAAGTCTTCTGCTAGAGGAAGTGATCCTATTTTTTTAAAGAGGGAAACCTTCAACCATAAAAGGGAGGTCTCACCCTGCATAAAAGGTAAAACTTCAACCTCAAAAGGGAACTCTCAATGTGTGATGGTTTAAGGATGACCAACAACTCTGGAATGCTTAATGCAATTCCTGGAACTCTTCCAAAACTGGCAAGAAGCTGGAGTCTTCTGCTAGAAAAAGTGTTCTCAATTTTGTTCCTGGAACTCTTCCAAAAACTGGCAAGAAGCTGAAGTCTTCTACTAGAGGAAGTGTCCCAGATTGCC
>APFE030845014.1:0-24749 GCA_000404065.3 Pinus taeda
CCAAGTACTCTGCCTCCACCTCCAACTCCTCCACCAC
Organism: Pinus taeda; assembly: GCA_000404065.3. Lineage (NCBI taxonomy): Eukaryota > Viridiplantae > Streptophyta > Pinopsida > Pinales > Pinaceae > Pinus > Pinus taeda. The sequence continues at coordinate 38 of APFE030845014.1, forward strand.
CTTCGCCTCTGCCTCCACCTCCTCCACCACATCACCCTCTGCCTCCACCTCCTCCTCCTCCTCCTGCACCACCTTCATCTCCACCTCCTCCTCCACCACCTCAACCTCCACTCTCCTCCTCGACCACCTCCACCCACTGCTCCTCCTCCTCCTCCTCCACCTCTACCACCTCTACATCCTCCACTACCTCCCCCCCCACCTCCTCCTCCTTCTCCTCCTCCACCTCCACCTCCTCCACCACCTCAACCTCCTCCTCCACCTCAACCTCCTCCTCAACCACCTCCGCCTCCGCCTTCTCCCCCTCCTCCTCCAACACCTCCGCCTACTCCTTCACCACCTCCTCCACCAACAACATCACCTCCTCATCTTCCTTATCCTCCTCCTCCTCTTCCTCCTCCTCTTCCTTATCCTCCTTCTCCTCCACAACCTCCTCCACCACCACCTCCTCTTCCACCTCCTCCTCTTCCTTATCGTCCTCCTCCTCCACAACCTCCTCCACCTCCTCCTCCACTACCACCTCCTCTTCCACCTCCTCCTTAATTGCCTTCACCTTCACTTCCTCCTCCTCCTCCTTCACCACCACCACCACCACCACCACCTCCTCCTCCTCCTACTCCACATCCACTGCCACCATAACCATCTCCACCTCCACCTCCACCTCCTAAGAAACCTAAGGAACAAATAAAATTGCATATCATTTGATTCTATTTATTTTAGTACTTATTGGTTCATTCTTTATTGTGACAATTCAGATATCAATATATAAATGATAATATAACAAATAATGTGTATAAAAAATTTCAATATAGATAAGTAATTTTGAGAACAATAATTTAATTAATAAAATTTAATTTAGTTTTCTAGTTTGACTCAAATATTATTTTCAGAATTTCACTTACAAAGTTATGATAAAGGTGATAAAAATTATGTGTGGCCACTTATGATTTTCAATATCAAAGCTGTAAGAATGGTGAACATCAAAAATGAACACCCAATAATTCACTTGTAGTTTAACACACAACATTATTGTTTTTTTATTTGGAAAAAAAATAATAATAATAATTATGCTTCACATATTCATATTTCTGCATGTTTATATTTAAAAGTATTAAAAAAATATTTTTATATTTAAATATACAATTTAGAATGTTAAATTTATGTGTATGAAAAATTTCAAAAATATATGATCTGAGCTCAATTCCAATTTTTTAAGGGTGAATCTATTTTCAAATACAATTATTCCAATTTTTTAAGGGTGAATCTATTTTCAAATACAATTAAAAAAAATGAGACATCAAAGTGTATGAACCACCCAAGAAACATTTCCAATCCGTCATTTGACAAACCGGGAAAGAGGTGAATGTTTGCATTAATTTCTGTGAAGTCAAGGTCGTAATCTAGTTTTTCGGATGATAATTTTCGGTCTACGGGTATCTATGATTGATGCCTAGGTAACAATATGACAAAAATTGAGTGCAGAGGATTCTTCATATATGGTAACTGACGACGAATCTTAATTGTTTCGACTTTTCAATGTGTGAATAAATGTATAATGGAATACTCAACTTTTCAAATATTCCAACAAAATTATCCATAAACTCTGGAAAGAAAATTATCCTTAAACTTTAAACTTTATCTATAGTAGAAAAAAAATTATAAACCATATTTTAAAACAAGATTAAAAAAAAGGCATGGCTTCAAATGTGCAAACAAAATTATCCATGGATAGGCTCCAAATGTGCAAACAAAATTATCCATGAACAATAAAAAAATTATAAACCACGACTCTAAGAATATTAAGATAATTCGAATGGACAGGAATGGCTACTTACCTACAGCGCGATTGGAAGTAGAGTTATGAAGTTGTAGATGCGTTGAGCGTGGATCAAACACACAATATTCATATATTCCGTCTGACGCTCTCCCAACAAAGATACACGACCTTCAAAGATATTCAATCTGACGCTTTTTATATATTCCAATACAGACCGAACACACGACCATCAGACCGAACACACGACCATCATATCGTATATTGGCTATTGTGAAATCCGTTACCTAAATTTAGAAAGTAGAATGTTAATTTTTAATTTTAGTGACATCTTCATAATTAACGAACCAAAATAATTAACGTTTAAATTTTAAAGAAAGGTAAAAAGTTACCTATATTTAGAAAGTGGAATGTTAATTTTTAATTTTAGTGACATCTTCATAATTAACGAACCAAAATAATTAACGTTTAAATTTTAAAGAAACGTAAAGTAAAAGATTAAAAGTTAAATTTAAAAACATTGTTAATTGCTTCTCTTGTGGTGTTTCATCTGATGGAAATAGATAGTCGCGGCGCCTATCATTCATTGTGAGCTTGGTGCGTAATATCACTCCTCCATTGGGTCTGAAGGTAAAATTTGGCAATTTCAAAGTAAGAAAGAACAAACATTTGATACCATTTTCAGTCTAATCTCACTCCTCTATTGCGTCTGGAAGTAAAAAAAGATTGCAATTTCAATGTAAGAAAGAAGAAACAGTTGATTACATAATAAAAAGTAAAAAATTAAAAATTAAAAGTTAAATTTTAAAATAACATTTATTTTTTAGGTAAAAGATGGGCAGTTCCAAAGTTAGAAAGACCGATTATTTAATTTCTTTTGTAGTAAGAATGATAATTTCAAAGTTAAAAAAGTAATAGTAATATTTAAAAAAGTAATGTGTAAATTTGTTTTCTCAAAGTGTACATAATATGCACAAAGATAATTCTTAAATCTGAAATGTCAATCTTTATCTTAGTGAGTCACACTAATGGACCTTGTTTGAATTCACACAATTACCAAAAAGCTGTGAAAGTAATTATACATAATTTTTTTGCTAAATAATAAAATTGTCAAAATAAAATTTGAGGATAAGTTGTTAAATAAGAAAAAGATTGTTAAAATTCATATGGTTTACAAACAATTTTCACTAATAAAATAACTTTTTTAACTAATAAATAAAATCATATAGATTAATATCATCTTCATTAATGTCATATGGATTAACAATACTCTTAATTAGTAATAAAAAATTAATTATTTTGTATTTTTTTGTAAATACTTTAAGGTTGGAAAATTTGAATGATAAATATATAAATAAAATATTTTATTTCAAAGTTTGAGAAGACCTATTTTTTTCAATATTTCTAAGTGCCTTGCAAAACTCTAGGAGTATCAAAAACCTAGTTGCAAAATCACTGTGGATTTTTTAAGTATAACCAATTAGTTATTCAATTAAAACAATGAGGGGAATCATAAGGAAACACACATTGGGTTTACCAATAATATTTTAACATATAAAAAATATATATTAATATATGTATCTATAAACTCACTAATTATAGTGAATTTATTATTAGATATTTCTATATATTGGACTATATATTAACCCCCACAAAATTGTTCCCCTTATTTAATATAACCTTTGACCACTTCGACCACTATAATATCTGATACAATATGCGCCCCTTAACGAGAAACCATTATGAATGTCAAAACACTAATATGACCCATAACCGCTAGTTTACTATGATCACTCATACTCTTAGATAATTATAAACCCTTCCATAATACAACCTCTAACCACTATTACTATAGAAAAACAATGACACTTGATAATTCTTAAGGAACTAACTCTAAAATTAATTAAACCATAGTGAACTATGATCTTTAAAACACAATGAATTCTAGAAACTATGACCCCTAGAACACTTTACGATCATGACATTCTGATTCTTCAAATTTTACCACACAGCTCAATTTTAATATCTAACATTAACTATAACATTAAAAATATAGTTTTTATGTACTTAAAGCGGCATAACATCATAAAGTCGAACGAAGTCTAATTCCATATTCAATCCCATAAGAAAGGAATATAATAATTGTTGTGTATATTGGAGATGATATTTTGATTATTGCTATTGACCCAAAAATCACTTTTTGTGAGCCAACATATGGTAATAGTTTGATTATCGATATTGACCCAAAACACACTTTTCAACAGTCAACATATGGTAATGATCTTGACGAGTACTCACATTTCCCCCATTAGATGATACAATGATGGTGTATATTTTGCAAATCATTTAAGGTCTCAATGTTGGTGTCCGAAGTTCATTTCAACTATTATTCCATCCATCAATTAGTATTAATCAAGTATAGATATGTTTGTTTCTATATTTAGTTATATGTATTTGAAAATTATAAAAATTCTAATTTTCTAAATTGTGTTTATATTACTGTGTTAAAATATATGTATTGTTAAATTAAGGTTTTGATATCTCAATTTTATTTTCTTATTTCTAAATATTTCCTAATGACAGAGTAATTTTGCATGAATAGGGAGATTCTCTAACATTAAACTCACTATTCTACAATAAATTGGTCAAATGATCATGACGGGATACATATACAACTAGGAAAAACACATTGGTGACATGCTGAATATGAACCAATATGAATGTGAAAATTCTAATAAGTCCATTTGGTTCCCCTCTTTACTATTTGGCTAGACAGAAAACAAACTTCACTAGTTAGCCCTCCAGAAAAATTTAAAAATCTTCCAATAAATAGGGAGTACCTCACTACATACAAAAAATGTTTCCTCCATCATCGCATATTCAATTACCCCTATAAATAATCCAAGTTCAATATGTCGACTCTTTAGATGTAGACAAACAAGAGATTCTATATCAACCTACAATTGACCAAATATATATAGACGATCAGTTAATAATCTAACATAATATTCCTAATTCCACCACAAGCTTAAGAAGAAAAAGGAGATATAATTTTACTCCTTCTAGACGTTGAACCACAAGAAGAAGGGGAAGCATAATAATACACGTCCATTTAAATTTGACCTCTTAGTACCTATGACATAATCTCACAAGAATATTGCAAGGAAAGACTAATGGAGTTGAAAAACAATAGGGAGGTAAACATATACAATAAAGGGGAACGAAATATTTCTAGGTATTCAACTAGAAGAACTATAACGACAATAGAGTATACACTTAATTACATGAAATTTTCTTGAGGATACCCTCTAAAGGGTACGAAACAAAAGAAGCCTAGAAAATTAGAACAATTTCTAGAATAATGTATTCGGCCTAACGCCTTGCAGTTTCTTGGAAATGGAAAATATGTATTCATTGAAAGATTACCATAGAAAATGATGTTAGTTTAGCGAACACAGGAACATAAACAATGGACTCCAGAAAAACTCAACATAGAAGGAAGCTCATCATAGGTAGAGGACCAATGATAGTCGAGTAAATGCAACAGGAAAGATTATTAAAATGAACATCGCTTAACTTTCCATTAAACAAATGTTACTATAATAAAATTATAGAAGAAAATCATCATCAAGATAAAACACGATCAACAAGACTAATACTAACAAAAATTATCGGCATTCTAGGTTTGTGAAAAATTAAGATGGATAGTAACAATACTAAAATATAAAGACAAAACATGAGACCGAGATTTGGCTGGAATGTTACAACTAGGAAATAAAAAACATAATACAAACATGCCAATAAGAATTAATTATCCACCTTTTGCAATCCAACAATTAGTACATGAGACAGTCAACCACACGTTATATATGACTATAATGATGGTAATTTCCACAGTTATAAGTTAATTATTAGGTTGATGGAAGATATTTAAACCCCATGGAATATGTTGGAACATTTATAGTAATATTCACATATTTCACTGCCAAAATTTTCCAGTAAGATTCTTTGTTGTTGTTGAAATATGCATGCAATCTTATTTATTTTTATAAATAACCACAATATAATTTGTAATAAAGTCATAATTTAGTTAATTTCTATTTTTTTTAATCTATGAAATGTGATAGGAATAATAGGGTACCCATTTTGATGGTTATCATGGGCTGAATTTTATTTTCACTTCCATCCATTTGATTTACATGGATTCTCTAGTTTGTCTTAATTTAATGTTAATATTTTGTTTTAACTTAAATTGGAAATAAATTAAAATATAGATATTCCTATAATTATGCTCATAGTAAGAATAGATCTTCCATAGTTATAATTTAATTATTAGCTTGATTGTAGATATTTAAACCCCATGGAATATGTTGGAATATTCATGGTAATATTGACATATCAATGATAAGATTTCTATCAAAATTAGGTATACTCTATTAATTAAATTATCTCAAATTAGTTAATTTAAGAAAATGACATATCAGCACATCATATTGGGAATGTGGTATTTCTAAGCCATGGTAATGTAAGAAGAAATGTTTAGAATTAAAGGATTTCCATAACAATAGTGGGGTGAAACTACATGGATAGACATATTTCTATATATTATATGTTTTTATATATTGTATAACTCCAATAATAATAATAATAATAAATATATAGTTTAGTTAACTTTTATGAATTTTGTAATCTTTGTTAATGCAATAGGTATAATGGGCTTAGTGTTTTGATCCTTATCATAGATTGATGACTATAAAAATGTTCCATCCATTTAATTATATGGCCACAATAGTTATAACAAAACAAATAAATCACTTTATAGTCAAAATATTCTATATATAGTATATTTTAAATTAATTTTGAAATGATTTTTCTAATTAAATTGAAAATGGATAGAGATCATAACTACATTTTAAATAAATCTCAACCTTCTATTAATGACTAATATTAAAAATATTAATTATTGATTATTAAATCTCTAACATCAACCTATTGATTTTTGATAATTAGATTAAAATTATAGAAATCCTATTATAAGGTATACACACTATAACGTAACAAAATTAAGGAATCATAAATATGTTTTCACAAATTTATTTATATGTATTTCAGATTTGTAAATTATGTATTCAATTTTTTTTAGTCACTAATATTTATATATATATATTGTAATATGAATTTTTTTAATATTTTTTTGTTTTCCTTTTTATTTTTCATTTTGTCTAATAAATTTTGTGGCTTTGTATTGAAATCTAAGGTGTTGTTGAGTTCAATGCAATGGCTTTCACTGACTTCCACTGATATTTAGAGTCTATGAGATATTTTTCTCTTAAAATTATGCAAATCTCGAATGCATTCCCATTTATTTCTTTAGGAATGGAATTTAAAGGATACAAACCAAAATATATTGAAATCGTTAGACACATATTAATGTTTCTCTAGCCTCATTATTCATGAAATTCACCCTTTGAATGAGTGTCAGATAGGAAAGACACCTTCCACATGATTTGGAAGAGAATGGTATTAAAATATAAAAATATATTTGATGATTATTGACCAATTAATAAATATATACTCCAATGGGGAAGGGTAATAATTTAAATTAGAAGGAGATAATTGTTCACAAACACATTCTTTAGGATAGGTAACACCTACACCCCTTCCTATTGCAAACTCCTTTCTACTAAAAAATGTCATATTTTTATTAATATGTTGCCAATGAATAAATTCCTAGTTCTCCCCTTGTGATCAAAAGAAAGCCATGAAGGTGAAATAAACTTGGACATGCATAAAATAACTTTAGTGAAATAAAAGAAGCATCCATTGTTTCCTTCACTAAATTGTAATATAATTACATTTATGCATCCTAAATTATCTTTCATCATTTCAAAGAAAAAATATCATGAAATGTACACACCCTTCACATTGATGATTTTCATTAGTACTATGTCATAAACACTTGAAACATACAAATGTTAAATGACCCACAACTTTATTCCTTGTTAGTTATTCCAAATATAACAGTTTTATTCAAAAATGTTTCATGTTATTCTTCTCTTTTACTCACTGAATCCTTTTATATATTTTCCACAACTGCACCATGTTTTTTATTTCTTCTCGAAGGGTTCTATCTAGTAGCAAAAATTTCAAGGATGGAAATTTATTTTAAAGCTTGTAAACCTTGTCTAACATTAGTACTCCCTAATATACATGATGTAAAAATTTTAATGATATTTTCATAAAAATATTCAGAGTTCTAATGAATTTTAAGTTAAAATAATTTTAGTAAAACCTTGAGCAAAAAATAAAAAAAAAATGGTCCAAAATTGATTTGGAACAAGTATTTTTTTATTTTTATTTTGAAAAAACCTTGGAATATTAACCCACTCTAAATATTATGCCCCCAAAAAAATTTCTCCTTAACTACTGGAAAATATCAGGCTTATTAAAATTGGACCATGTTAATTATACAAGATCTCTAGACTATCCATAAATATTATCTCAATTTTTGCTCTACTTAGTCTTGCCCTTTCCTCTTCAAGGGTGATTTAATTACCAAAGAATGAGAACTCAATAGGATTCTTTTGTTATACCTAACTACTTTGAACATTAAATATGTTAATTAAGTACCCTACTAAATATATGTGGGATTTACCACTTCCTTACTTGTATGGGTCTATAACTATGCATGATCATTTCTAACTTCTTCTTTATCTCCTATTATTGTTGGGAAAATTTTCTTCTTGTTCACATTCACTATCAATCTAAGAAATATATTGTTCCTTGTTCCCATTTTCTAACAATGCCACTTTTTTCATGTAGAAAAGTTGGAAATATATATTTTAATTTGTGCGGTCCTATGAATTTTAATTATGATAATGAAAATAAATGTACAAAGAATTATGTTGATGATTACATTGGAATGTGTCGGTTGTACTTATTGAAAAGTTAAATCTCAACTTTCAAACTTTTAAGGATTTTTTCAGTATGGATTTGAATATGAGGCAATAATCACATATTGCTATGTTCAATATTAATGGAAATAACTACTCTAATGAAATATGAAAAATATCTTTGCAAGCATGGGCAATTCAACATCAAAGCAGAGTTCCTTAACAATTCTCCACAAACTATGTAGTTGAAAGAATGAACATTACTATATTGAAATATAGTTTTCTCAAATGAAGGAATTTCAAATTAGAACACTAATGTTTTGGGATGAATGTGATTTCTATGTGAAATTATTAATGTGAATGTAATGTCCATCTCACACACTCTTTAGAAAAGGACTCCTTGTAAAATGTGGTAAATGGATGGAATCCTTCATCAGCCATCACAAGGTCTTTGGTCCCTCTACATTCACTTGTGTTTATTAAGTATATCATTCTTTCATATTGGGTATTATTTAATTGTAATTTTTTACTTCTAACTTTTTCGTTGCGATGTATCATATGTTGGTTATGGTTCCCTCAAAGGATTTCAGCATAATTTCTATTTTTCTCAATGATTTCAAAATGAACTACCCTTTTGCCTTCAAGTACTTATCCAACACTTCCTCTTTACAGGGTTTCAATGTCGGTTCTGATTTTCGCTTGATGTTGGGTGGAAGGAAATTTGATGTTTTTTAAGTGTAAATAAAATCCAAAACTACCTAGGGCTTTTCCGAAAAGGCCTGACACTCAAAAAAATTCATATATATGGATTTCAATTCAAGCGATTTACCCTCTCTTTGTTCATGAGAATATTTAATTATGAGAAAATAGTTTTGGTTGTCTTATATCCCCAACAATGTAAGTATTTCTTTTTATTCATAAGAACAATTTATACAATATATTTACTTGTTACTGTGTGTAATGAAGTCATTCCATCAAAATTTTGCAATACTATAATATTTGTTCTATTTATGTTCTATGAGGACACCTTAGATATTCGTGTGAGCTCTACATATTTATTTTTTCATAATGATTGTAAATAAGTTACTATTACTATCATTTTCTTTGAAGAAGAGAATATGAAAATTAGTCAAGAGGTGTTTTGAACACTTGTCATGGGTGTTTGTGAAGCTTGTGCTTTAGGCCCTAGTAATACTTTATCCAAGGCTACTTGTTCCATGGCCAATTGATATGATTCGAGTCCTTTTCTCTATAGAAAGCTAAACTAGGTATACATTTATTTTTCTACAAGTTAAACTATGTGTAAACTTATTTTTCCTAACTCCAATACTTCTTTTCTGTAGTAGCTTACAACAGACTATATGTTTACAGGTGAATAAGGGTTACTGTGTATGTTTGTATATTTATCCATCGAAACAAGATTCTTTAATTTACTATATAATACCCTTTTGCATCTTTGCGCACATTCAAGTGTATTCTTTTTGTGCATGTTTATATATTTATCCATCCACACAAGCTTATTTAATTTATTATATAAGATCCTTTTGCATCTTTGCACACATTCAAGTGTATTCTTTTTTAGAATATAATTATCTAAGATTTTCTTGTTGGAAATAAATTAAAGTCTATTTCATTCCTCTAACCAAGAACTATGTTTCCAATTAGTTCCACCAAAGCTATATCTCCTACTTCCCAGGAGAAAAAACAATAGTCATTTCCCAATTTACATTTCCTTGACCCTTAGCAACATCTTGCTACTTTTGGGGTATGAGTACAATCATTCTTTACCATTATACCATTATCTTTTATACAACCCATTTTATCTCCAACAATCCGTTTAAGTGAGTTTCGTCCATGACTTCTTTATTTTTAGTCATGTGTTTTCTTCTTCTTGGGCATAACTCATTCCATGTGAATTAGAAGTATAATATGACATGTAATACTTTAATAATTTTTCAAGAATAATAACACAAAAAGCCAAATTTTCTTTTATATTAATAAAAATTAATAACACTATCATATGTCACATTGCTTACCGACTTTGACTTGTTAGGGGCAATTGAATATTCAATTAAAGAGGTCATAATATAAATTTACCAACGGTTATTACAATTCATTTTTGTAATTAGAGGAAACATAATAACCTTGAAAATGACATCATTGGCATGTTTAAAAAAGAAAGTTGTATATCTCTTAAATGAATTGTGTGTTTCCTTTGAAAATTAATTTATTAAGTTAAACACAAATATAAATCAAAGGATAAAAAGTCAACTCCAGATTTGTATTTTTGAAATATATTTTGATTAAAATATTTGTAAGCAAATTAAATTTAACATAAGTGACTTAAAATAAAATATTTAACTTTTTCCTGGTTTTCTTCTAATATTGTGATATTATGTATGCGTAAAATCATGACAGAAAAAGGAAAAAAGAACACAACAAATAAAACCAAACTAAAAAATAAATAACACATTTTAAAATTCTATCATTATAAAGCATCAATTTCTAGCAAATTAATTTCTAAAGTACATAATTTCTTGAAATTTATGATAAATGTTTTGTGTTATATTTTTTGAAATCTATTGAGTAATTGTGCTTGCAAAAAGTTTATCATCATAATCATTTGTGATATTATAGTTATTTTTATTATTGAAAGATATGTTAATTAATTGATTTTATGATAATTTGTAGAAATAAATGGGATATTATTAAATTGAATATCAATTCGCACATAAATTTGCAAATAAAATAAGTTAATACCCAAATTCAACTCGTTTAAAGTGTATTGTTATATACTATCTTTATGTATGGGTAAAATCATTATATATTCACAAACACAAAATAAACTATAATCACAAACATTTGAAATTCTATCACGAAACATAAAATTGTAATTAATTATAAGAATGTATTAATTAAAAATAATTGTTATTTTAAAATATACACATTGAATAGTGGTTGTTACAAAAAAAGATATATTTTCATTCATGATGTCATGGTCATTTACCAAAATAAGTGATCTTTTATTAAATTGAGCATAGATAAGCTATGAAAGCATTCAATTCATTTGAAGTGTAATTCTTGCATTGGATACTATGCATGCTTAAAATAATCATATAAGTTATTTCTATTAAGTGATTCTAATAAAAATTTTCTTGTGTTCTAGAATTTATAGACATGCAAATACAAAAAAAAAATCTAATACATTACATAAAATAAAAACACAAACATGTTAAATTCTACCATCACAAAACATGGATTTGTAACTAATTATCAATATATATTCACTACAAATACTTCTCAAAGATGCATTGAATAGTGATACTTACAAAAATCCATAGCCATTCACGATGTTATGGAAATTTACAAAAATAAATGAAATTTTGTTGAACTAAATGCTAATCTGAACATATATAGTTAAGTACACATTCATATCATTGGGACTGTAATTCTTGCATATTATACTTTATGTGTGAAAAATCATTGTAGAGGTGATTTGTGTCAAGTAAATAGACAATTTGGGCAATGAACTTCCTAAAATAAAAACACAAACATTTAAAATTATATCATCGCAAAACATCAACATGTAACTAATTATAAAAATCAAATTAATTAAAACCACTTACAAAGAGTATTTTGCATTGAATAGTGACACTTACAAAAATTTAAATTCATGCATGATGTTGAAAAAAGATTTTATTAAATGAAACAACAATTTAAAGATTAGTAAGTTAATATACAAATTCTACTCATTCTAAAATTAATTTTTGTATATGATATTACATGTGTGTAAAAATATTATACGCAAACAAACAAACATACACAAACAAAAGCGCAACAAACAAATGCATAGCATACAATAAAACCACATACATTTAAAATTATATCATCAGAAAACATCAATCTGTAATTTAATTTTTAAAATTTATGTTTAGTTTGTTTGATATATTTTTTATTTTACATTGAATGATTGTGGTTAAAAAAATATTCATGCTCATAGTCATGTGTGATGTTGTGATTATTTGTATTGTTAAAAAGTAAATATTGATTAAAAACAATCATGAAAACTTGTGATTTTCAAACATACAAAAACTCGTGATGATTCTTACAAGGAAAATATATAGTCATTGTTACTTGTGGTATTGTCATGGTCATTTGTATCTATAAAACTTATTGACTAAAAATATTTTTGAAATTTTGATTTTATACTAAATAGACTTAACAAGTTATAAACTCCACGCATCTTGTACCATAAAAAATTAATTTACTAATACACTAATTATGAACTTATAGTCATCGAATTAAATAAAAAAATTGAGTAAAATTTAAGATAAGAATATGTTAATTAAAAAATAAAACTAGAGATTGATAGGGGAACTATGTCAAGAGGACAAGCTCGGTGTGATGGCTAAGGATTCTTAGTCCTTTTGCTTTCCTTATGTGGTCGGTTTTCTTCAGACATCATATCAACCTTCTACATCATTGCTAGGGCATGATCTCATTGCTCGCGGGTCTGATAATGGAGCTTTTGAATGGAGTTAATACTGTTTCAGTCTCCTGTGTAGGGATGGAGACTGACAGCCCGTGTTGTTAGTAGTATTATTCACCAAATCATCGACGCAGAGTATATTCTCACACCATACGTACATGATGGAATATAAGGAAGCAAAGGGCATCACATTCATGAGTTGGGAATGGACCTGTGTAGTATTAAGGTGACTCTAGAGCAGAAATATTATACTTGTCTACTCTTAGTCACAAAAGAAATATCGGTCAGATCTGAAGGGAAAATATTGGCTACATAAGTGAATAATCCACCTCGAAAACTTCATTTCATAGATCCTTTGTTAAATATCTCATATATGGATATTCTCAATCCCCTGAGCACATTAGGTTGTCGAAATGGAGTAGCATTGGATGTGAAAAGTCTGCTTCTCTTTTTGTCCAACAGAATTTTCGTCGATCAAAGTGGGTGGGTTTGGTGGTTTTCCCATCACTTATGAAGTGAATACTACCACAGAAACCCATATCACTCTTTACAGATCCACACTTATCCATTTATTTTACTAAAGATCTGTGTGACTTTCAAGTATGGGCACTCGATATGGTAGCCTTCCATTTTTTTGTAAAATCCCCGAATGTAAAATCAATATTATTTTGGCTTCAGGCCACAAATCATTTCAATCAATCAAAGCACAATATCATGCACACTCTGGGTATCCCAATGCTCTTACAAAGTATGATCTGTACAGGAAAATCAATGTAGGAAGATGTGATGTTACAAGATTATATCATCCTCCGATCATCCACCATCATATTAAACATGAGGCTTCAGGGAGGATCACCTCAACCAAGAAATTCAAAGGGCACAGGGGGAGTGTTCAGATCTAGTATTCCCAAAGGAGCATAATCAAATCAAGGGAAAGTAAATGGAACCTTTTCGTTCATAGATATCCTCAAAGGAAAATGTGTTGCCTCAACAACACTAGATCAAACACACAATATACCCAACCCCTACATAGTGGAACAACTGAATCAAATCCCAGTATTGACTGTAGATCTACCATAAACAAATTACTTGTTCACAACATATGAATATCAAGAAGTACTATGCAGATTCAACACTTTTTGGCCAAAACCAATGGATTTCTTCCATTGGATATTCACAAATTGGACAATAAATTGTGAGATTCACCTTTGCTCCAGGGGCTTCTTCATAGTAAAAATTGTATCATGAGAGGATTGTGAATATATATTTCAAGAGGGTTCATGGTTTTGGGGCTTTGTGGGACGTTTTATCACCCCTTGGTTCCCATATTTCGACGCCAATATAATTGTAGTATCTCAAATGTTGGCTTGGGTTAGATTGCATAATCTACCCCTACATTTATGGTTCCATAAAGTGATAGAAGCCATTGGGAACATATTAGGGTGATACATAAATAAATATACACAAATATTTGAGGAAAAAGTCTACATAATCGCCAGAATTTCTTTGGAGCTACACCTCAACAAAGGATTTTAGGGTCATATTCTCTTGACACACAACAAGCAGTGTTCGATAACGTTCCTAGATGTTGAGAACACAACATTTAGATGTTGAATAAGCCAACAAATGGGACATCCACAAAATCCATGATCTTATGCCAAGAAAACCCCTTAAATGAAGAAGAAAACAAGAAAGAAACCCGAGGGATGGAAATTCCCGGAGAAGTTGCCTGAAAAAGAAGAGAACGATGAAGAGATGCATCCTCCTACCAATGAAGAAGCCCAAAATACACAAGAAAACATAGAAGAGGGGAGCATCAATCATGAAGTTTGAGAAACTCCAACACACACATCGAGGCAGGAGATGATCCATGTAGTAATTGAGACAGGGGACTCAAAATGTCATCGTGAATCTGAAAGTTCAGATTGAGATAACGAAAATCCAAGAATGAATGAAGGGACCCAGCTATAGCTTGTAACGACCACTCCTTCCCAGAGAGAATGGAAAAAAGTCAAAAAGAAGAAATGGAGAAAAGGGTGACATGTTTACCACCATTTGGAGTTGTATTTTTGTTCTTTGTGATCAACAATTTTGTTTCGCACGATTGAATTCATTATCAACATCTACAACATGTAATTTTTCTTTCATTAATAAAATTACAATTTTTCCTGAGGAAAAAAATTATATTATTTATAAATAATTATAAAAGAATCTGATTTTCAAATACACATTGAATAGTACAGTGGTTTACAAAAAAAACTTTGTCATTCATGATGTCATGGTCAATTACTAAAATAAGTGATTTTTTTTTAATTGACCATGGATAATTTAATGCAAGCATTCAATTCATTTGAAGTGTATCTCTTGCATTGAATACTATGCATGCTTAAGATCATCATAGAAGTTATTTGTATCAAGTTTATAGACAATTTGTTTAGTGACCTTCCATATGCTACATTATAATGAAAGTTTTTTGTGTGTTCTAAAATTCATAGACATATAAACACAAACAAAAGAAAAGACAAACAAGTAAATACATTACATAAAATAAAAACACAGACATTTAAAACCCTATCATTATGAAACATCCATTTGTGACTAATCATAAATATATATTAATTAAAAATACTAATAAAGTAATTTTATTCTCAAATATGCATTGAATAATGATACTTACAAGCAAAAAAAACCATGGTGATTTGCAAAAATAAATGAAATTTTGTTAAACTAAATGCTAATTTGAACATATATAGTTTAATACACATTCAATTAAATGGAAGTGTAATTCTTGGATATTATATTTTTTGTGTGTAAAATCATCATAAATGTGACTTGTATAAAGTCAATAGTCAATTTGGGAAATGACCATCCATTCGGCATATTCTAATGAAAGCCTTTCTCGTGTTCTAAATTTTATACACAAACAAGAGCATAAAGAAACAAACACATACATTACATAAAATAAAAACACAAACATTTAAAATTCTATCAATATAAAAATTCTATCTAATTATAAAAAGAATGATTAATTATAAAGCAATGTTCATTGATAGTGGTTCTTGCGAAAATTCAAATTCATGATGTTGTTGTCCTTTGTAGAAAAAACAAGATATTATTAAGTTAAGCTACAAGTTAAAGGTCATACTTTAGTATACAGATTCTACACGTTGGCAAAGTATTTATTTTATATGATTACATATGTGCAAAAAGATTATACACCTATAAACATAACAAACAACCAAAGGAAAACAAGAGCACAACAAAAAAGTACATAGCATAAACTAAAACCACATACATTTAAAATTCTATGATCATAAAACATCAATTTGTAAATTAATTTTTAAATTCTATGTTTATTTGGTTTGTATTTTTTATCATCATGACGAGGGACTTTTGAGATATTTTTAAATTATAATTCAATTCTTGTGATTTCAAAAAATATCATTTTCCTAGTCACTTGTCATGTTGTGATTATTTTTATTGTTCAAAAGTATATATTGATTAAAACCAATCATGAAAACATGTGATTTTCAAACTTACAAAAAATGATGATGATGCTTACAAAGAAAATCCACGGCCATATATTTTTGTTGTATTATAACAAGTTATAAACTCCACCCATTCTGTACCATAAGAAATTAATTAACTAATAAATTAGTTATTTATTTTGTTTAAAGTGGCGTTATTCATTTACTATTATCAATTTATTTAAATAAATTTTAAACTTCTTGTTAAGTTGGAAATGTTTTTAATTTAAAAAGTTTAAGTATATTTCTATAAAAATTTTAGAATATATATATATATATGGTGTTTGTGTGTGTGTGGGGGTTGGGGGGGGGGGTTTCTTTAAAATATTAATATTTGGAACATGAGGGAGGAGGAGAATGGAGAGCGGGGAAAAAATGAGCCCTAGGGGTTTAAGCTCCTCCAAAGTTGAATTTGCTACAATCGAGCTTATGCTTGTTTCTCTTGATCAAAAGAATCCACATAGTGGGGTATTGTTATTGCGATCGACATTAAAGGAGGAGCGAAGATCTACAAGAACCATAATGGAAGGGATTCAGTTGATCCAAGTTGTTGGAAATATATGATCTGTGGAGAGAATGGGGACTTGGCTCATGGGTTTTTTATTCCTGGTGGGATCATTTTCACACATGATATTTTACGCATTCTCCCAAATCCACTATTTTTATTTTTCTTTCTTTCATATTTCATTATGGATGATAGTGAAACGGAGATGATCAGTAGAGCTCTGTTAAGGTTTGGAGTCAACGGGTCCATGGCATCGATTGGGCCGGCAGTGGATCTCATCCCATTTGTGCCGTGATGTATGAAGGTTCCATAGATGTTGGAGAAAAGACTGCGAAGGTGTCGAAGGGGAAATCCCAAATGGATGAAGCTGACAATGTCCTCATTTACAGAGGATCTATGTAGCCATCACGGCTCTGAAGGTGCACTGTGCTTTGTGCTGATATGTCGTGGTGATGCCTGAGGCCCCAAAGAAAGATGAGGCACCAAATATTGGTTTAAAACCTGTGGCGCCAAAGGCAGTGGCTCTCAATGCCAAGGATCTAGCTACAGGCACTAAGACTACTGCTTCAAAGGCCGTTATAAATTCTATCCCCAGGATCATCTACGGGGTCACAAAGAAAGCTGAAAAGGAGTCTGGCTACATGGAACAGGGCAATAGTTTCTTGAAGGAGCCCACA
Organism: Pinus taeda; assembly: GCA_000404065.3. Classification (NCBI taxonomy): domain Eukaryota; kingdom Viridiplantae; phylum Streptophyta; class Pinopsida; order Pinales; family Pinaceae; genus Pinus; species Pinus taeda. Next base: position 17,900 of record APFE030845014.1, read on the forward strand.
GAGATCCCATTTCATTGTGGCACACCTAAGGCTACTTGGTCATGCCACCTCCAGATAGAATCAAAACCCTCATCACTGGTAAATTATTTTTGATTTAAAGCTTTTATTAAAACCCTTTTGGAGATGTCACTACTGATCTGGGTTCATGCAATAGAATGTGTGATGCATTTGAAGAATCTTATCTCAAATCATTTTGGATATCCAAATAGATTACAATATATGGGGGCATAGCTCTCCAGTATCCTAAACCTCTCAGATAATACAATATTTTACCTATGTCTCCTATAATACTCAATTTGAGGCTGAGACGTGGTGCAATAGATTACAACAAAAAAAATCATTCAGGAGGAGGCTTTGGGAGTAGTTCAACCAAAAACACAAAAACACATGAGAATCACAATAATGGAGGACTTTCTTTCATGAATATCCTCTAAAGGAAAAATTCACCTTCAGTGACAACAAAGCAAGCTGGAACTGAACCAGGTCCGTACATTGTGGAGAAATTGAATCAAATCCCAAAATTAAACATAGATATACTAGAAATAGATGAGCATTGTAATTTTTTGGAAAAATAGGCTATTATGTGTCAATTCAACTGTTTCTAGACAAAACCCACTGAGCTCTTTCACTGGATTTTTGCAAACTGGAGTACTCACTATGATATTGACCTTTGTTCTAAGGGGTTTTTCATTGTAAATTTCCCATTAACAGAGGCTAGAGACATCATATTACGGGAAGGACCATGGTTCTGGGTATCGATGGGTTATTTCATCACACCATGGTTTCCGAAATTGTATGCAAATACTATGGTTGTATCTACGATGCTAGTTTGGGTTCATCTGAAAACCTCCCATTACATCTATGGGACCAGCCAAATCATCTAGGCATCAACAACGCCATGAGCTGATACATTAAAATGGACACACAAAGACTCGAGGAAAGAATTTTCACATTAACATGAATATGTGTAGAAGTAGATCTTAGCAAAGGCTTGTCGACCACATTCAACTGAAGCAGAAACAGTGGTGCTGGACACAGATACTTGATTATGAAAATACAACATTTAGATGTAGAAACTATCAGCAAACAGGACACCAACAAAATATGTGCCTTGAAGCCAAAAAAACACTGGAAGAAAGAAGAAAACAGGGAAACAAACCAAAGGATGGCGATTTTCACCACCAAGCTCTGATGAGGAGGAGGAAGTTGGTGTGAAACATGCCATACCAATGAGGACAATCATACGAATAAGGAATCAGAAGCATAGGAATTACATCCACAATCTTCGATGGATTCACAACCAGTAAATATACCAGACACATTGGATACCAGTGGATCCAAATGACTACCTACATCAAACAACTCTTATTCTGATAAAGAAAACCCTCTACCTGAGGATGATACTTCACTTGCACTTGTATCTTCGATGCAGACTCAAGGGGAGTGGTGCAAGGTGGAGAAGAAAAAAGGGAGAAAAGCATGATTTTTCTCCCAATATGTACATTATTTTTTCCAATTTTTGATGAATCATTGACTAGCCCATGAATGGGTCACAACATCTACAACATGTAATTTTGTTTTAATTAATAAAATTAGGATCTTTCTCCTCGAAAAAGATTAATATTTGGAACATTAAAGAAGATATATAGTCATTTAAGAAAATAATATAACCTTCACAAAAACCATTTGAAATATATTTATAATTAATTTAAAAATAGTTATTATTACAAATTAAATTAAAAAAATTTACAAATAAGGAAATTATTTCATAAAAATTAAAACTTTTAAAGAAATTAATATTGCAATATATATATATATATATTATATAATATAAAGAGAGTTAAAAATGGAAAATATATATATTAGAGATAAACTTTATATACAAAATTGGCAATAATTTATCGAATATTTTATACAACAAACTTATAAAAATAATAATTAAATAAATGTTAAAATGAATTCATGTTGCCAACCAAAACCAAAAGGGTGAGATACAGACATAATTAAATGTTAAAATGAATTCATGTTGCCAACAATAACCTACAGAGTGAGATATAGACATAATTAGATGTTAAAATAAATTCAGGTTGCCAACAATAACCAACCGGGTGAGGTACAATATGTCTACTAGATTTTTACCAAGGTGTAAATAAATGTTTACATATTCCTTTTGGACTTTTACTTAGCGTAAATAAATGTTTATTCTACTCCACACTCTCCACACTAGGACCACAACAGACGACTTTTCTAAATGCCTCTTTCAGCAACGTCAGTAGTTGCTCAATGCCTCCAGTCATCACTCATCGCCTCCAAGTCGTCAAAAAAATTCAAAAGCTCCACAACGCGTGCCTAATAAGAATATGACGTGCTGATTTTTAAAAATTCAATAAAAATGCATATAATTCTATGGAATAAAGAATAGAAGAGATGGTGGCCTTGAATAGATCCAAACACCACACAAAAGTAGTGAAGAAAATTACCCAAACTTATCTTAGAACTACAGCCTTGTTCATCATGGCTATCCACACCCAAACATAACATAGCTCCTCCACATCTTGTGCCAAAGTCATCCTCCTTGCTAGCATGTTAGCTGCCTCAAGTACACTATCTATCTCAAAGGTATGCCTAATTTTATTTGCACTTTGGATGTGCTCTAAATCTCCAACAATTAGCTTCCATTTATATGCACACACGTGGCTTTGTGAATTTTTCCTTGGGGCATACTTTAGCCCAAGTTGACCTACCAAACCAGAAAAATTAACCACCAACCACATATAAAATTAATATCTCTTATTAGAGACCTCTATTTTGAGTGACTTTAGCTACCCTTTTCTCCTTTAGGTGTCCTCTAACACCTCCAAGTGTCAAATCACTCAAAGTCCAATTTTTTCTTCCTAATTAATTTAGGTGAAAAACTCCAAGATTAGGTTCCAATGCCATATCAATTGTGTTGCTCTTCTTCATCCAAACACCCATTGCTAGGGCTTCAAGTTATTCCCAAGCTACTAAATCTCAACAAACTCTTTAGATATATATCCACAAGAGATTTCATATTAGACTACAATTGACCATATGCTTATAGAACTAAGTCAATAGGCTAACAAAATATTCCCAATTCCACCACAAGCTGGAGAATTGCCAAGGGATATAATTTTACCCTTTTCAGACACTAGAAAATAATAAGAAAGGAAACAAAAATTATACCCAATGACATTTAAATTTTACATCTAAGTACCTATCATAGAATATTCTAAGAAGATTGCAAGTTAAGACTCATAGTGTTCGAAATTGATTCACACATCAACATATAATACCTATTGTGAATAAATTTAGATGGGTATTTAACTACAAGGCCCACAATACCTACAGAATTTAGACTCAATTTACTAATAAGTGTTGGAGCACACCCAAGAGAAGGGTAAAAACAGTAAAGAAGTGTATAATTGCAACAATTTCTGGCATCATCTACTGGAAGAGACACCTTGTATTAACTAGGACATGTCAAACATGTATTCATTGAAATAAAAAGATAGAAAATGATCGTAGATAATTAAATATAGGAGCATCAACAATTCACTTCAACCAAAGTTAGCATATAAAATGGAAGTTCGACACAGATAGAATTGACGATAGTTGAGGGATTACAATGAGAAAAAAAAACTCTAGACATCAAATTAACTTCTAATTCACCCTGTGTGACTACCATAACAATTTTTGAATAAAAGTATTATCAAGATAAAATGTCATCCAAGCAGGCTGATACTCGGGATGTCAAATACAATAATACAATGTGAGAAGATATATGAAAGGAAATTCTAGAGAAAACTAATTTACAAATAGATGTTACCTCAACCTCACCTACAACTGACAAACAAGTTCCTCTAGTAGAGACAAATACACCCAACACTTGAGCTCGATAAATAAAGAAAGCCTAAAAGAAACATCTAGTAAGAAACCTTACCTAAGGCATGGTTGAGAAAAACAAATATTTGAAGCACTAGAAAATTCTATGAGAGAAGAGAAGAGAAAAATAAAAGAAGGATATTGGATAGTAGCAAGATTTAGCAGACACAACAAAACAAAGGGATATCTAGTTAGAATGTTAGAACCACCATATAAAGTGCAAGTATTAGAACATTAAATACTAGTTGAGAAACAATTGTTAAGGAACATATCACTAGCCAACAAGGTAGAGTATTTGAAATAATTAAAAGCATTTGATACCCATGAAAATATAGTTATATGGAAATGGTCTATATTTTATCAACATCTTCAAGTGATTGCACCAACTACTTATCAAACAACATTCCCTATGACTTCAACACCAGCAAATGCAATAGCACAATCATCTCGATCATCTTCCTCACAATATAAATTCAATTTCTTTGACCCAAGCTTTTAGGATGTGGTCTCTCTTCTGAACAACAACATCACACTTAGGAAATTGAAGTTAAAGGTTCCAATCAATCGGCCAAGGAAGGGAATATAAGAATAATTCACATCTTAAATCTTACAGATGTAATTCAAGAAGTTCTCATGACCCTGAAACTAGATCTGCTAATTAGCCAACCACCCTTCTAGACGAAATTTTATTTCATTATAAGGATTTACATTTTTTAATTTATGGTGTATCAAATTTTGTAAGACTCCAAACCTTCCCTTCTTTGTAACAAAGAAGATATTAAGGGTAGGGGAGATGTTGGAGGGCCTAGTTGACTTAGTTGACGATCCCAAAAAATTATAGAATTGATATTATAAAGTTTATCAACTCTCTAGTTGAGTCAAGGGTCTAAGTTAGAAGAGGCTAAATTGGTTTTGACAATTGAATTTTTGTGACTATCTCACATAAATATATATATATATATATATATATATATATATATATATATTATATATAATATATATATATATATATATATATATATATATATATATAATAGAAGATATATATATATCGAAATGTATGCATCATTGTATCTTTTGTGACTAGTTTTTGAAGAGAATATAATATAAAGAAACATTGTGTTAGTTTTTTGGCTACATCTTTTCTCTTCTTCTATTCCTATGTTCCTTATCTTCATGTGATTTCTTGTTTTCCTTTCTACTAGTAACTAATGGTCATTATCTGCTACACTGCAATTATATATTATAAAAAAAATCAATATTTCACTAAAATATAAATTATTGTAAAATATTGGTGTATCTTTCAATGAATTGTAAAATGTTGTAAAATAATAGTGAACGATTCACTTAATTATAAAATATTGTAATTTATTGGTGAATACCTCATTTAATCTTAACATCAAGTTATTTTTCGTTCTTATGCATTGATTCTCTCATAGAAAAATAAGTATCCAATTAATTCACTTCAAATAAACAAAGATCATTAGGATTTGATGGTTTATCACCATCTATAAGTTTTCTCAACTCCTTGTTGTGTAACTATTATAGTATCTTTTGTGACTAGTTTTTGAAGAGAATATAATATAAAGTAACATTGTGTTAGTTCTTTGCTACATCTTTTCTCTTCTTCTATTCCTATGTTCCTTATCTTCATGTGATTTCTTGTTTTCCTTTCTACTAGTAACTAATGGTCATTATCTGCTACACTGCAATTATATATATAAAAAAAAATCAATATTTCACTAAAATATAAATTATTGTAAAATATTGGTGTATCTTTCAATGAATTGTAAAATGTTGTAAAATAATAGTGAACGATTCACTTAATTATAAAATATTGTAATTTATTGGTGAATACCTCATTTAATCTTAACATCAAGTTATTTTTCGTTCTTATGCATTGATTCTCTCATAGAAAAATAAGTATCCAATTAATTCACTTCAAATAAACAAAGATCATTAGGATTTGATGGTTTATCACCATCTATAAGTTTTCTCAACTCCTTGTTGTGTAACTATTATAGTAACTATTGTGTTTTCTTCTTCAATCAAAACTCTAATATTTTTTTATCAATACACAATTTTTTGAAATTACACAAATATGTAATGAAAGTTAATTTCATATGTGATAAAAAAATCAGATAGCACAACCCATTATAAAGCCACAATTTTTGAGTTCAAAAATATATCCCACAAAGAAAAATGTTCATTACATAGTATAACATGTTACAATATAAGTATCATCAAAGGATTTCAACTTCAAAAATGATAATACACTAAACAATCTCTCATCCTCCACTAATTACATGTATTTATCCTTTAGCCTTTCCCTCAAAAGTATAATTTCATTAAAGGAATGTTGTTCCCATGAAAATAGATCCCTTACAATGAAAACATACGAAGCTAGAGAATAGGTCATTATTACATACAAATAGCCAAGTAGAACATATTTACCTTTCCTAATAAATATTTTGAAACAAAATACAAGATAAATTGTGGATTCTCTAGAAAATGAAGAAGCTTAGGTCATTCCAGCAAGTGAACTGGAATTAATTTATTTTCCATAAACCATTATATATAAAAAAAATTAATGATAATTATGGAAAGTATGTGGAATACCCAAAGAATAAACAAAGCCATATATGCCTTTTCCTCCACCTCCTCCTCCGCCTCCTCCCCCTCTGCCTCCTTTTTACAAACATTTTAACAAGTGTTTGGAAACTTTCTTTAAGTTTTTATAAAATAATTTACTTAAGTGTTATAAACACTGAACCCTAAAATATAAGCATTTTATAAAATTTTAAAAAGTGTTTCATAACTTTTTTTAATACCTTAATCGAAACCTAAACCCTAAACCTTAAAAGAATTGAATAAAGTGTTATAAGCCCTAAACCCTATATCCCAGACCCTAAATGCTAAAAATATTTACTAAAGTGTGAGAAACCCT